>JADDOH010004174.1:0-35108 GCA_016648135.1 Agrypnia vestita
TAACAGAAACGTATAATATCTGAAAGAAAAAGCACATTTACATATAAATTTGTTTTTAAATTTGCTTACTTTTGTTGGCTGCTTCTATATACAATTTATAGTTTGGAGAAAAACACATAATCAGATTGTTTCAGTGATTCGCCTCTGGATTGATTATCTTGGTAGAAACTGTATTTATCTGCAAACCGAGAGTCTAATAATTTGAAAATAGGTCTACTTCCGAGTATGCGGTGTCTGTCGCTAACAGTACTTCACTTTCCTCGTTAGGAATTTATTTAACAAGTTTAAAAATGAATCTATGGAAAGGAGGATTGATGTCCGTGGGTATTGACATATCCTCGGTTTCCGCGCTAAAGGGGCCCCATCGGCCCGCCCCCTTTATGGCCATGAAAAACTTCCTTCTATACATTTTCTCTGGCGTTTCCTTTACCTTGATAAACAATCCGAAGCTAAATCTTGATATAGTCACGTAGTATGTTCCATTGCCTCGACAAATCGTCAGCATTCCGAAGAAAATGTAAATCCAAGGTATACCAAAACTTTAGGGATCACTTGCGTCTAAAGATTAAGTTGGAAGATATTAATAGTGGCACCTAATTCTTTTTAGGGGTCCTTGCGTCTAAAAGAATGTTGGTTATTAGTTTAAAGCTGATTATTGCAATTTATCCTCTGCGGCGTATAAAGATAATTTCTTGGTAATTGAAAATGTGAATTCCTCCTCGTAGAATGAAGACAAGTATGTTTAACCAATGGAATATTCCACGTGAACAGAACATATTAACCATGTGTCAATACATTCATAGATATCCAAAGCGTAGTGAATAAATCTACCTCACCAACTTCCTATGACCATGTGACTATTTATACAATAATTAACGAGTTATCTGAGCAAAATAATTCGTGTAGATAACGGGAATACTTTATTTCAAATATCGTTGAAGCAAAATTTAACGTCCGAACGAAATCGCAATATTCAGGGGTGTATCCTGAATCGGTTGCGCATAATTAATAACCCGATTCACTTTCTCTCCCTCCCGTTCATATAAGTCAGAATGAATTATTTCGCAATCACAGAGCTCTCACCTAGAAGATTCTTCCTTCAATCAAGTACAGGCGTAATTTCGACCCATTGAGGAATGACCCATCTGTACTTCTTGAAATTCCCTAGTTAGAACTAGTTCTTTATATATAGGGAATATGCACGTAATTATGGATTTTTGTCCTCATGATTGAACGTCTCCTTGGCAAGAAGCGGGGCAACCCAAAACAATCAACCCAACTATATTTTAAATCCTCTTTCAAATGATTTGAATTATGCTTAATGAAATTAAATATGTATCTTTCCTAAGAAAATACTGCCTACTTCGATATTAACTGTAAATAAACTTGCTTTAGAAGAATTTTAGAACATTTAAAAACAGTTTAACAATACTATTATATAGACTAAAAGGTACTCATCCTGAAATCTTGTAGTGGCTTGAATCCGTAGCTCAGAAAGCCCTTCCTCCAGACTCTGCATAAGTGTGTCTCTTGTTCCTCCAGTTTCCCATTTGGTACATCTCTTCATTCTCTCGGTGGTTATAAATACATTTAAAAGAATCCAAACTGCTTTTATTCCAATAATGAGATCCCGATTTAAATTCAAAAATGATTTTAAAACAATCGAAGCACAAGACTAAGTAACGCATCCCTAAATTTCTACCAGACATTAATTATTTCGCTCTATATTGACGCTTGTATGATGGCGTCATAACAGCTAAAATTTTGTTTATCTTTCGAAAATGCGGCAAAACGCAGGCATTTGTAATACTCCTATATTTTAATACTGACATTTTGACACTATAACAGCGATGAATTTGGATGCTTTCGTAACTGATTGTCAAATACCGAAACAAATTGCTTTGGAAACTATATCTCAGATACCGTAAAAACGCGCGAAACAAACGAAACCAGCGTGGCCTATCGGTTGAAAACCCTCCAAAAAACTCTCGAGTTAACGCTTCAACACCTACTTATAAACTTTTTTTCATCGAAAATTCCTTCTCGAAGCTTCCCCCTCCACCAAAGATCTCATTGGTTAATTTCTATCATGTTTTCAAATCAGGCCTATCACGAGCCAACACCTATTTACGAGTCTATCTACCATGGGTGTAGTGAAACTTTTCTCCAATACGAATAATATTATTATTTTTTTGAATCGACGTCCTGTCGTCAGTGGCGCAGTCGTGACTCTCACAACACAAGTAATAAATTAATCTTAAATAGTTCTTTTGGAGATATTCGATATAATTATTATTTTATTTCTTATTTCTTGTAATAGGGTGGCAGGTTAAATTCATCACAATATCACTTATAATAGTTTTCGACATGGTGGCAGGCATTTTTTTTTTAAATCAATCAAAATACTCGTGAACACGCAATTAAATAGAATTTGACTTATTTGTCCATAATACAACAAGCATGTAGAGCTATGCTCTCTTTGACGGCTTACTTCATGGTGTGGAAACTTTCATCGCATAATGCGCGCATATTTGGCATCAAATTAAAATTTTACCCAAAAGTCGAAAGAAATATAACTTCAAAAAACTAAACGATTTCACACCTCCTTTGACAGCGGTTTTTCGAAAAATTTCGAGGATAATATTAGAGACAGTGCGAGGTAAGTCACCTTATCGTAACTTAATATTAAAATACATGTTATTTTACGGCTCTTGCGAACAATTTTTGGGAACGTGAGTAAACGTGAATACATACTACATACATATCCTCGGCGACAGTAATATCGCTGTAATACTAGCGGAAAAACATATATTTTTAATCCATTGACTTCAATCTGCATATTATACTTTTTGAGACACCAGGGTTCAAAGTTTGCCCAATTTTCGTTAGCGATCAGATTTTTAAAAATCCACCGTCAAAAAAGACGATAATATTACAAAACCAATCATAATCAAGTTAAGTGTAAAACACTTGTAATGATTACGTAACCTGTAATAATTTTATCGGTAGAAAAAATAACGATTGTTTTTTTTTAAATGTTGACTCAGCCTTCGTTTGTTTTAGTTCTTTGGAACTTTTTCGTTTCGGGGATTATTGAAGTAGTCCTGGCTTACCACCCTCCGCCAGACGATTCTTGCCGCCTCTTGTAAACGGATTAGAGCTGATTGCGTTTTTCAAAAGTTTCAAACTCGATACAATCCTAAATGAGCGGCTTATTTCTGCTTTACGTAATGGAAAGGGCAATGCCTTCATTTAGATTTTTTTTGCCTGCATGTGAATCTTTAAGACATATTACTCGTATGTGTATAAACTGGGTCAATAATGCATTGTTAATTTTTACACGGCTGTTGAGAGATGCATAGGCTTTTTATTATGCTGCGTGATTTCGACCATTCTGTCAAACATTTCGGATCACATCGCAAGCTTCACGATCAAAGCGTCGACAAACGGCAAAGTAGCTCAGAAAATCTGTGTAGATAATATTAAACCCCTTTGTACTTAAATGAGTGATGGTGTTTGTATTAAATAAGCATTCTAATAAATTCGTTTCTAATAAATGTATCAACTTTTTATAAATAAAATGAATCAGACCTCTCCTTAAGGAGGGGGTAAGGTTAATTTGTACAAAAAAAGGCATGTTTTTGTGAATTTTTTGTGACAACACAGTTAAAATCTCTTAATTAAAATCAATGGTACATTAAAGTATGACATTTGAAGAATATTGTGTAAAATTTTCAAGATGAAATATTAAAAAACACGGCAATGGCAGCAATTATTCGGACGTGGCTCAGAAAAAAGTAGAATTGCGGTGTCCCTCATAACTTGGTGCTAGATCATCTGAAATCAAAAAATCAAAGTTCATTCGTTACATAATAGGTTTTCCCAGGTAACGCTGGGAGGGTTTTTTGAAATTTCAATTTTAAAATTTTTTGGAACACTTTGAAGGGAAACACGTGATTTTTTGCGAAAAATATCGACTAATTTGTTATTAAAAAATAAAAATTAATAACAAATTTGAAAAAAAATCTCCAGCGTTACCTTGTAAATTATGTACAGAAATAGTGTTCAAAATTTCAAAAGGATCGGTGCAGTAGTTTTGAAGTTATGATGGACACCGACTTTGAAAACGTGAGATGTGGGGAACACGCTTTAAAGTTTTGCACACTGTAAAATTCAAAATAAAACTCAACACTTATTTTATACTTACACATAATCGTCGATGCCATGTTCACACAGCAAAGAGCTTTCATCATCAGCATCTTTTTGTCCTTGTCTACGCAAAACTCTTCCAATACAAATAGCACGTCCGGTAGTCCTCAGGTGAGCGCGTCTCTTAGCTGCCAGAGCAGGTATAGAAAATCAGTCTGGTATCGCTCAAATATTTATACTTTCGTCAATTTTGCTCCGATTGACTTGAAATTTTGACACAATATTCTTGCAATGTTAAACATTTATTTAAAAAATTAAAATTAAAATGCAAAAAAGAAAGTTAAAAACCTTACCCCCTCTTAAGACAAGTTTTATGGAAAACAAAAAAATTAAACTGAGAATTTTTTTGATGTTATCAATAATTATTAATAAAAAGAAAATACTTTGTATAAAATCACTTTTTATGTACAGTGCCTGGTAGCTAGTAGCAAAAACTTCGGGGGAGTTTGTTCGATAAATTTTGAATAGAAAATATTCGTTGCACTTTGGGTGAATTGTTAAATGTAAATTATAGTATTTCTAATCTATGTTCTATAAAACGTTTCAGTTTCATTTAAGTAAAAAATATTTTTCAAATTTATGCAAGGTTTTAATAATTTTATTTGACGTGTATCAAAGCGAGTGAATTTAAATTGTGTGAATTAATATTCTATATGAATTACTTTAATGATACTTCAATGTTGAACAAAACACAGGTAGGTAAGAAATATTGAAAAAAAATACGAACTTTGATGTCGCCTAACTGTGTAAATTTCACCCAAAGTGTAAAAAATATTTGTATATAATACACCCTGTGTAGATATAGATGTATGTATCTCGGGAGTCTCGGACTCGGTTATTCCATTTTAGCAGCGCCAGCGTGCTAAAAATATGAAATAATTATCTTCCTGCATGTGAAAAGCCTTTCTTTACAAGGGAGTTTCTGAATAAAATTCCTTAGTCTCACTGTCCACGATATTTGAAAAATATGCTAAAACTACATACTAATCAAATATCAACGTTAAAATCTCCACTCTGGCCTTTAAATTACCAGCTTACTGTCCTTCCACGTTCTATTCGGAACTACCTCTTTTCCCTTTCAACCTGTAGGGTAAAAGGACATCTTCTCTCATCCCATGTATAAGCTTAGACTATAAAATCCTTATATCCTTATAAAATTTAATAGATATTTTTAATATCAAATATGAAGAGTATCGTCGGGTACGACGTCACCTCCCTGACCATGTTGATTATATACATTATACGTATTACTTTTTATAATACTTTACTTTTACTCCTCACTATCACTATTGACAGCAACGGTGACTCAAAGAAAATCTGGAACATAGTTAAGGAAGCCTCACACACAGATAAAAATAAAGAAATAGTTCTGAACCAACTAAACATTGAAGGTGAAACGATATTCTTTAAAAATAATCCCAACCAAATTGTTGATCACGCCAATCACTTCTTTACAAATATCGGGACTCGCTTAGCCAACAAAATCCCCTCAACCTCACGTAATGACAGAATTGATACATATAATTCAAATCATGAAACCTCCCATAAATTTTCTCTCAAAAATGTAGGAAAACAAGAAGTTGAAGAAGTAATCAACTCGTTAAAAAATAAATATATCGCTGGTATGGACGGAATTACACCTAATTTTATTAAAACGATGAAGGAACAATTATTTTTGCCCTTACGCTATTTAATCAATTAAGTTTAAATATAAGACACTTCCCTTCCAAATTAAAACAAGGACTTATAATTCCAATTTATAAATCTGGAAACAAAAGTGATATCAATAATTATGGGCTAATTACATTACTCAACTCCTTTTCCAAAATATTTGAAAAAATTATAAAATCCATCTTATTAAATATCTCGAGAGTAATGACATTATTTCAGGAAACCATTTCGACTTTAGAGCGAAAATAGGAACAACAGAAGCTATTGCCCGTGTCACGGATTTCATTTCTAACAATGTGGATAAAGGTCAAAAATATATATCCATCTTCCTAGACCTCACCAAAGCATTTGACACAATATCCCATACAAAGTTACTAGAAAAACTTAACAAAATTGGTATCTCGGGAAAAGAACTAAAATTGTTTGAAAGTTACATCTTGGACAGGACCCAAAAAGTTAGAATAAAAAACACTACAAGTAAAACCTCTAGTCACTAAATTCGGAGTCCCCCAGGGTAGTATATTAGGGCCAATAATGTTCTTAATCTACATTAATGACATCTGTAATATACCCATTGATGGTGATGTTATTTGTTTCGCCGATGACACTGTGCTGCAATTCCAAGCAAATACATGGTCATCAGTATTTAAAAAAGCTAAAAAGGATATATGTACTGTAAAATAATGGCTAGACAGTAACACCTTTACACTTAATATTAATAAAACCAAATATATAACATCCAGCATAAATATAAATAGTCAACTATCGGCTGAACACAATATAAAAGTACACGGTTGTTCCAATTTCAACACTGAAAATTGTATATGTCCTTACATTGAACATACTGATCAAATTAAATATTTAGGTATATTTATAGGTAGGTTATAATCGATGCTCATCTCAAATGGAATCTCCACATATAACACATCTCAAACAAAAAAAAATAAAAAACATTTTTTTTCTGCGCAATATTAGAAACTTTCTTAGCATTAAACTCCTGAAAATGATATACTTCGCAATCTGCCAATCAATTATAGAACACGGCATAATTGCATGAGGAGGAGCAACTATGAGTGCACTCAATCCAATTATTGCATCTCAAAAAATTGCTATAAAGATAATCCTCAAAACCTCAATTTTAACAAGGACAGATGAAATATTCAAAAAATTCGATGTATTCGATATAAAACAAATTTATGCGAATACTACTCTTAAATACATATACAAACACAAAAATACACAGTTTAAACCAACTCAAGCAATAATTACCACACGGTCAAACAAACTCAATCTACAAATCCCAAGGTTACATACCACGTTTGGACAAAGGAGCTATAACTATTTTGGACCCAAATTACTTAATTGCATGCTTGACGAATTAAAACAATCCGAGCTAACCACAATTTACAACCCTAACATAAAATACAAAATAAAACATTGGATCCGAAACAAGGGGAAAGATAAATTAAGCACACTTACACAAACATACTAACACAATATAACCTCATATATATTATATATTTTCTATTATGTTACTTTTTCTATTTACTATGTTTTGAACCTACACAATATTGTAAACTATGCCTGTCTCAACACAGATATTTCTAGTAAGACAGGCACAGTTCAAGCAAAATTTTATACTGAAAATTAAATACAAATAAAAAATAAATAAACTAATTAAAAAATAAATAAAAACTAACTATCTTATTTTTGTGTGGTATAATTGTAAAAGACAAATCTACTGTATTCTATTTACCATGTATTTATGTCTGCCTGTTGGCCAAATTAATAAAAAAATAGTAACAAAGACGTTTATCTTAATATCGTCAACTCTATTGCGGTGGTTTTGCGCGTGCGTCCCTCAATTATTCTCCGGAAATTGTTTTGGAATATTTCTTTAATCCAGCAAGACCAGCGTTATGAGACAAAGGTTCGAATAAAACGACAATTTATTGGAGGCCGCAAACATAAATTAAATTTTCCCTGAATTGGATACACGGCCGTAACAAAGTGAGCGCGTAAACACGCGAGTGTACAGCCAGTGGTTGCACGATAGGTCTCCCATTTGAATGGACAATGTAATAAAAAAAAAAATATTTTGAATAACAAAAGAGGGTTGTAATAATTGATAAATGAATATTAGATCTGTATAGCGCTCACATCTTCGGGAAGTACCTACGTACGAGGTATTATATAAAACCATACAAGTCCGTTCCTGGATTACTAGCGACTGATTAAATTCTGATAAACAGTTACTCAGCATATAAATTGTTTGTGAGGTGCGTAACTAAAAATTATTTTCTTTTTTAATTCTTAATTTACGCTAACGAATATAAAATAAAGAATGGACTTGTTCTTCTACAGAGTCTCGTGCATTTCAAAGCAATTTTTAATAGTATATTTTTAATAATCGCTACAATTAACTCTTATTTTAATATAACATTTCGTTATTGTTACCATTCTTCACACCACGTTTCCTCTCTTCTTCTTCCGATCCCGTCTGGAAACATCCAAACATTTTACTTTTTTTAAAGTTAATTTATAGAAATAGTTTTTTTTTGTTTCTGTACTATTGTTTGAATTATTATTTAATTTATATCTAAACAAAAATAAATAAAATAAAAAGAATTTTTTTAAATAGCAAATAATGATGAAATAAAATTATACAAATTAATACCCCCAAGGCACGGTCCTCGGGCCATTACTATTTATTTTGTATGTAAATGTCATCTTTCAACAATATATTAATGGTCAACTAATCTTACGCTGACGATACTGTACTGATAACAAACGGCCCAACATGGGAACTAGCTCACGAATTAGCAAATAAAGACATCAATACTCTAAAATCATGGTTTGACAGCAACCTACTGACACTCAACGCCAAAAAAACTACATATATACTATTTTCTCCACAAAAAATACCTAAACATAACAACAAAATTATAATCCATGAGCAAAAATGTAATACGAACTGTAAACTACCTAACGATAATTGTACATTAATCATCTCCACCTCCGAAACAAAATACCTTGGTGTGATCATTGATCAACACCTCAAGTGGAATAGACACATCGTCGAACTAGTAAAAAAAATAAGGAAATGTATCTACATATTCGTTAGATTAAGAAATATTTTAAGTACAAAAATTATTAAAAATGTTTATTACGCCATTGTTCACTCTCTACTCATACACGGCGTTATCGGATGGGGAGGTTGTTATAAGAAAAACATAAACTCAGTAAAAATATCACAAAGGATAATCATTAAAGTAATACTGAAAAAAAATCTACATTTCCAACAAAAGATCTCTTTAAATTGTTTCCAGTACCAAACGTAGATGATATTTTCAAGCAAGTTTCCATATTAAAAAAATGTAAAGAAAAAACCTTACAGAAAACCAGGAATATTTCAAACTTATGAGAAATTAGAAAAAAAGGAAACCAATTCATAATGCCTAAATGTAAAACTACCCAAATGCAGCATCACTATATTTATAAAGCCATTAATTACTATAATAACTTACCTATCGAGATAAGATGCATCAGTAACCTTTCAGAGCAAATCAGAAAAATTAAAATTTTCTTAATATCAAACTTAAATTTATAAATCATTTAAGCCTATAGCTTTTTTCAAAATAACTCCTATACTTTCATTATCAATTTACCTTTTTACTGTATTAATAAATAACTTGTGTACACTATGTACCTATATATTATGACAAGGAATAAGAACTGTGGCTCCCTCATCAGACTCAAGAGCTTCTCTTCACTGATGAGGTCTACATGACTACTAAGTATTTAAAAAAAATGTTTAATCTGATATGTTATATATAAGAACTGTATTTGTACCATAAATTTAAAAAAAAATTGAAAACTCTAGTAGTAAAAAAGAGAAGATAACAAAAATTAAAAAAAGAAGTAAATAATTACAAACAAAAATAGAAAAACAAATATTTAATGCAAGACACAGAATGCAACAAATTAGAACCATGGTAAAATTTTAAGAAACAAATTAACAACATTTAAAAAAACTAACTTTAGTAATAAAGATAAAAGATATAACTATCCCAATAATAATAATTCCGCATAACCGCTCGTTACTTCCTACTCATTAGCTGATCTTATCCCGTTTTTGGAATTAGTATGATTTCAAAATTGTTCTTTTCTTCTTTTTTTGAAATGACAGGAATGGATCTTGATAAAAAAAAAGCTAAGCACGCTGACCTCAACGAAAGGTTCCGCCAAACGCAGCAACAACAAAAGACTGAAGAACAAGCCAGTAAGGGTCGTGCTTTGAAAGCCCAATCAAAGCACGACTATCATCGTAGACCTAGGAAAATTTAATTTAATGTTTTCATCATGACCAAAATTATAATAAGGTTGAAATTCACCATTTTTGTTGAAAGTCACTTTTGTCATGCATTAAATTTTTCTGACAGAAAGTCCCTTAACGACACATTTAAATATTGTTGTCATGAGTATTGTTGTTATTTCTGAAAATGAAAACCAGTCGCATCGTCAGCTTTTGGTCGATTAGCTGAGTAATTCTGACTTTCCAGGCTACAGCAGCTTCAAAATGAACATATAAATTATAAGTTAATCTAAAATTTGTTATAGGTTTATGGGTAGAAAGTCAATTTGAAAACACATTTTTTTTTAATTCATGAATTTACAGCTTCAAAAACCAGCGATTATTATGTCCCGTGATTATTCACGGGTTTCTGCTAGTAATATTTATAATTAAAAAAATATGGACTTTTGGAATTAACTGACAGAAATTACTTAAAATTGATTAGCGAATCAGACCAATCCGTGAAGCCTTCTGAATGTATTGACATAATCGCAGTGAAATATTATACTTTGCCTAGTGCTCCTACGTATAAGGGATATTATATCGAGGCTATTAAAATACTGATAAATATTTCTTTTATCAGATAATCTAATTTGGGACAATAAAAAGCTATGTCAATAGTTTTAATAAAAATTCACGAATCTTAAAAATTTGTGCTGGATTTATTTAATATTATTAGTATGAACAGTGAAGTATGGGTCTAGATTAGTTCTAACTAGAGACTATTTATATTTATTTTAATTTTTTATTTTATTTATGTGTATTTTTATGGAGTTTATCATTACTAATAAGCTTATGATTTCCTGAATAAAATAAAATTAACAATATTTTTATATGTTCTGGGAACAATTACTGAATTTATCCACAGATGGCTAATTATTATTTAAGATAAATTATATAAGTCTTCCAGAGACGAAACAATATTAAATAAGTAAATAAAATAAAACAATAAAATTTTTGAACATGAAAACTAAATGCAATCAAATTTGATTATTTTGTTCCTTCTCAGTGAATGAAAACGCGCACACCTACACACAAGTTCTTTTTTATACGTACAAAATCAAGAGAGAACTGAATGAAGGTATTCTTATATTTGTTATACTGTATTATCTCGGTAGTATTGTAGCCTTGGGTTTCAAGGTATTCTGAGACAAAATGGCGATCGTGTTCTTCGTGCGATTATCATCACTTTTCCCAACTGACTGACATTCTTTTATTTCCTTCGTTTGTCTTCTCGTTTCAAATTAAACTCCAAAAGAGGATGGAGATTATACTTTGCTCCGGAAGCAATTATAGTAACGTGCACACAGTGACGTCACTAGGTAAAGTGACGCCCTTAATAAATTTTAGAATGCCGCCCCTACTATATTTTATCGTTCCTCTAATAATTTATGAATTAAAGTCAAGTAACTTATTTTACACCACTTTGTTAGATATAAAATCTACAACAACGTTCACTTTTTCAGGATGAGTTCACCTTCTAACGACCATGTAATTTCCCAATTAACTCATCTAAGCCACCATAATTTTTCAACTCTTGTACATTACTCATGCCGACGAACATCATTGTTTACGAGACATGTAATTTTTTTAATCTAATATAAAGATGTGTAAAGTATGTTATTTGACATACCTGTTGACATAATGACAAAATTTATAATTATTCGCTCTGCACGCTCCGCTGGCACAAAAGAAGGCATTGACTTTGAACAGCATTGAACGACATTGAAGAACCCACGCACTCCATATTTGCTCGGTTATATTGTGTTTCGTATAACTTGATTGATATACAATACATTTTGTTCTGAACATAATTTATATTTTCTTCATCTAAAAATGTGTATTGTTTGATTATGTTATGTTATTAATTTTTATAAAAAAAATACTTTGTACTTAATTGTCACACTTTCTATTAAATAATAATCTGTTGACATTATGTTTTTTTTAATAAAGATAGTAAAATAAGAAAAAAATGTGCTTTTTTAATGTAATGCCTTCTGCTAAATGCTGACAACATAATTTTATGTATTTAATAATTTTATGGGTCTCGCCTATTGATATTTTCTCATCACATTTTTATCAAATTTTCAGAGATTGTGAGAAATTACTAATTAAATTGCTTTAAAGCTTATTTTAATTTTTTTTGTCTTCCAAATATTTGATTAAAATTTTTGTATTCCGCCCCCAACTAACCGCCCCGCAGAGCTTGGCGCCCTTTAGCAATGCTTGGCAAAGTCCGGAGGACGTCCCTGCTCGTACATTCCTCGTCACAACGCTTGAAATAATTATTCTGTCTCTTGTGTCAAAGGTCAGATGAAAAGTCAGCTCAAGTTGAACCTGCCGTCAGCAGTAAGCTGCAATGACACTTTTGAAACATTAAAAAAAGTCATTTATTTGAGATTTTTAAATCTTATTAACAATTGTTTTTTATTGTTATCAACGCAAGAATATAAAGTAAGTATAAAAAATAAAGTAAATATTTAAATTATTGATAGTCTTGGTGTTAATTTTGTTGATATTATTTATGAATATCATTAAATTGTGCGAAAAATATAAAGCATGAGGTTATCTCCGTGAGGTTAAATATAATGATATATTCTACTACTCAAGTTTCGAGACTAGCAGAACCTATCAAAAAGGTATAAATATATAGAATAACTAGCTGTTCGTACCCGGCGTTGCACGGGTTAAGGGTAAAGTTGAAAATAAATTTATGAGGAAAACAAATATTCCATTGTTTTGCAAAGCCTTTAATTAATACAATGTTTCCATTAAATCAAAGCTGGGATGGATAGGATGCCTAGGAAAGAAATATGGTATATTTTTCTGTTGGGAATATATATGAAAAATTTGGGTCCAATCGGTGAAGCGGTGTAGATCTGTACAGAATCTATTCTAATCTAGTTGTGGGGAAGAGTTAGATGGGGGAGAGGAAATGTCGCCTGTGTTATCCGCTAAGTCATTAAGAATAAGTTTTCAAATTTTGAAACCGATCGGTTGAATGGATTTGCATCGAAAATATATCACGGGGAGAGGAAGAGATAAAAGAATAGGTGGGAAATGTCGCCTATGTTATCCGCCGGGTCTTTAAGAATAAGCTTCCAAATTTTGAGTCCGATCGGTCAAACAGTATAGATTTGCATCTAAAATATATCAAGGGGAGAGGAAAGTGTAAATGAATAGAGGAGAACTGTCGCTTGTATTACCCGCCGGGTCTTAAGAAATGTTTCCAAATTTTGAGTCCGATTGCGTTACAGATTAGCATCTAAAATATATCAGCAGGAGGAGAAGGCATAGAAGAATAGGGAGGAAATGTCGTCTTTATTACCCGACTGGTCCTAAAGAATAAATTTGCAACTTTCGAGTCCAATCCTTCGAACTGTACAGATTTGTATCGAAAAAATATCAGGGAGAGGAGAAGGGATAAAATAATAGGTGGGAAATGTCGCCTGTGTTACCCGCCGGGTCCTAAAAAATAATTTTTCAAATTTTTACAGATTTGCATCAAAAATATATCAGGGGGAGAGGTAGAGATAAAAGAACAGGTGGAAAATGTTGCCAATGTTATCCGCCGGGTCTTAAAGAATAAGTTTCTAAATTTTGATTCCGATCGGTCAAACGGTACAGATTTGTATCGAAAATATATCAGGGGGAAGGGAAGGTGTAAAAGAGTAGGAGAAAAATATTACCTTATGTTACCCGCCGGGTCCTAAAAAAGAAGTTTTCAAATTTTGAGTTCGATTTGTAAAACGCAACAGATTTGCATTAAAAAGATATCAGGAAGAGAGGAAAGTGTACAGCATTACAAGCAGAAATGACTATGCCCAATTATCAATTTTACTTGGCAAGAAAATAAACATCAATTCTGAGTCATTTTTAATATGTCAATATGTATATTATTTTTTCAAGTTAAAAATTACTCTCTTACTTTTTCCAGGCCACTTATATATTTTTGCAAAAAATACAACTGGTCACTTTCTCTTTTATGATAAGAATAATGTTGTTTTTTAAATGTATAGAACTTTAAAATGAAATCAATATCCATATATATCTATATATATATATATATATTAGTATATATAGATGTGTGTGGTGTGTTGTGTGTGTGTGTGTGTGCTTAATTAGAGGTTTCTGCGAAGAGGGTATATGCATGATGAAAAAGTATTTTTTCGGGAACTTCGCGAATGTTGTAAAAATATTTTTTTCTGTGCCTATATTTTGGGTTACACACGGGGTAACCGAAATATGACAAAAAATAAAATATTTTTTACAAATCCGCGAAGTCCCCGAAAAACAACCTTTTCATAATGTATATATATATATATATATATATATATTGTTACGTTGCAAGTAATCCCGCCATTAATAACGCGCCGCGGCACAAATTGATTTGTGGGTATCAATCGATCTAGAACTTAATTAACTTAACTTTCATCGGTCCCCACTTTAAAAACTACCAGGGCCCAAGGCGGACGGACCTCGGCAACTGTTCCCGTCTTGGTGAGCACGACTCCGATACCCCACTTCACGATCCAGTATATGTGAGTTATTTATACTGTACTAATTTATATGTCTCTTTTCTTATAGGGCCCTGCCCTGTTAGGCCAATAAATACAATGTTTGCCCTGCGATGCCATGTATGGATGGCCCATTATCTAGTATTATCAATATAAAATAACGATCCGGTGCTGACCAGCGGCCAGCTATACCTCCACTTTACCTGCTAACCATTCTCGAAACTTTCTCATGGCATGGATGGGAGAGGCGTTTTGTAGATGTTAACATTATGATCGCAAGGACTTCCTGTAATCTGGGCTGTCGGATGAGGAATACCTGATCGCACATCTCCGAATCCTGACGCCATGTAGATTCAGCAGCGACATGGATACGCGCCGATTATATATAGGAACTCCACCCAGAAGATAGAATCATCACGTGATCACCCAAATGTAACATCTGCAATCGTGCGGCACCATGAATTTATGTTCTAATTCTGCATTTTTTTAATTTAGAATCATTTTAATGATACCACCATGCAAAATTTCATGTTGCAATTTTAAATTCTTTTTAATTTAGAATCATTTTAATGATACCACCATGCAAAATTTCATGTTTTAATTTGAAATGCTTTCTGATTGAGAATCATTTTACTGATACCACAATGCAAAATTTTACGTTTTAATTTTAAAATCTTGTTAGCTTAGAATCATTGTTATATTATATTATATTTTGACCCGAATGGAGGTAGAGCTTTTATTTTGGCCAGCGCATTCTGCCAGTGCCTTTCAATTATTTTATCTACTCCATTGTTCTGCCCGATGGCATATTAAACTTAATGTACTAGCGCAAATCTGCGCATTTTGTCATATTTCGATTTTATTTTCTAATGCAAATCTTATATACGAGTGCATGATTATATTACTGTTTTAAAATTACTTCTTTTATTTATGTAAAATCCTACCCATGTACTCAACTCATGCATTGGTTTACAAATTTAAAGATCTGGATATGCGTCACATACTATCAAGTAAGAGCTCAACCTGAGACTTGTGTTATACCGATGAACTAGCTGGTGGGATACATCTGTGTGCGTGAATATGTGAGAAATGCCACTCACCAAGCCAATACCACGCCGCTATGTACCAATATATATATTATATATATTATATATAATATATATATATATATATATATATATATAGAAACCCGTGTTTCCCTACCCGACAAGTTTTCTCCACAACCAGCCACAACGTCCCACTGGTGGTTATGGTGATGGATAGCCCTTGGTGTCACATCGAAAATATGCGAGTTTGGTGGGGGTGGCTGTGCGTGGGTGGGAGTGGGTGACGAAAATGTGCTTTCTAGCGCATTGTTTTGTTATGGGAAGGCCGCAAATGCTTCAAATTGATTCAAAATTGGCACGCCGACTGTGTCGGTGAGTCTCGAATAGTGATGGGTCCGCTCAGTACTCACTACTACAATGTAGTACTGTAACGATATTGGCCTATTCAAATAGACATTGCTGAAAAATTATACGAAAATATCTATCTGCTAAAGTTTATAATAAAGAGAAGCTTCACAAACCGTTAAATACTCTATAATTAAATATTTGCCGGATAAATAGATGCGGACGAGCTTTATTATTTCTGCACGCGGGCGTGTAAAGCAGGCTTTATGTTATTTTGTTTAACGAGATGTCCAATCACAGACGCGGGCGTTAGCACCGAATCTGACCAATGACACGCGTCTTTAGAGTTAGACTTTGACTTTTACACGCGAGTTGGAATCAAAGATGGCGCGAGATAGGGACTATTTTTAGGCGTTACAAATTAGAAAGCGGCACTTGAGTTTTCAGCTTGAAGGTCGGCGGAGGCTTTGTCGAGGAGAGTCAGTAAGGAAGATAATTTGGCTGGATCGAGGAAAAAGCCAGAGGTTGATAATAATTCAAAGAGAATTGGAACAGTGAACAGCTAAGCATTTTCAATATTATTTATTTCTATTGCCTTTTTCGTGTATTCAATTTAGAACTTTCTGGATCGTAACAATTATTGATACATGTTGTGGATTGTTTTGTTACGTATTTTGGGCCTAGTGATAATTATTACTATACGCGCTTCGGATTTAATGTA
Source organism: Agrypnia vestita (assembly GCA_016648135.1). Taxonomy (NCBI): domain Eukaryota; kingdom Metazoa; phylum Arthropoda; class Insecta; order Trichoptera; family Phryganeidae; genus Agrypnia; species Agrypnia vestita. The sequence goes on from JADDOH010004174.1 coordinate 16,864, forward strand.
CAAGAAATCGTAATGTGGCGACTGTGACAGTTATTCAAATTATTGCATAACGCTGATGAAATATGTAATTCTGTCGCTGTTCATATGAAAAATCATTTAAATTTGATATTCATATATTACCGAAGATATAAAGGCTTTAAAATGGAATACTTTACTGACGAAGGGTGTTTCGTGTTTGTTCGTGGGTTTTAAAATTCAGTATAATTATGTATATTCAATGTCGCGAGGTTCGGAATGTGCGAGAGGTTCTTCAGGGCGGATGTATTCTTATGCTAACGAATGCTTTGTTATCTATACTGGCGATTGAATACACGGATTTCTATATGATTTGTGTTATCTTGGGGATAATTCGGAGTATTATGTGGTTTTGATATCACGATTGTAAGCGTGATATAAATTCAAATCGTACGAGGAATTTCCTACAAACAATATATTTTAAAAATGCATCTGGATTTTATATTTATTTTATTAAAACATGAATGTGTGGTTTATTTGAACTCGTTACATGTTTTTATTGCGTCATTGGGCAACCGTTCTAAACACAATTTGTTCCTATCAAGTTCTTATAAAACGTATTTCGAATTGTACATGTTGTATAGAGATAGTTAATTTAGATGCGGCCGGTCTTCAGCCGGGGAACACATTTATGGTTTCTATTGCGGTTAATTATTTTATTATCGGCCTGTATTCGAAGGCGCTGTGTTGTTTCAATTAATACGAGAATTTAATTATGTGTTTTGATATCACGAATGTAAGCGTGATATAAATTCAAATCGTACGAGGAATTTCCTACAAACAATATATTTTAAAAATGCATCTGGATTTTATATTTATTTTATTAAAACATGAATGTGTGGTTTATTTGAACTCGTTACATGTTTGTATTGCGTATCATTAGGCAATCGTTGAAAACACGATTGGTTCCTATCAAGTTCTTATAAAGACGTGTTTCGAATTGTATATATTCCTTAATTGCGGTGGTTATTCATATGGCATTGTTTTTATTCATTCAATATTAGATATTTGAAATGTTTTTTGTTACAACATATTCCATTATTGTGGGTCGTTTACGGTTAGATCAGATCAACCTTCGGTCTTCCGTAGCCGTGATAGTTTTCATATGACATTGTTTAATTCATTCAATATTAGATATTTGAAATGTTTTCTAGAACATTTTTCACTATTGTGGCAGTTCGCGGTGTGTTCAGGGGTAGTTAACCTTCGGTCTTCCGTAGCCGTGATAGTTTTCATATGACATTGTTTTATTCATTCAGTATTAGATATTTGAAATGTTTTCTAGAACATTATTCACTATTGTGGGCAGTTCGCGGTGTGTTCAGGGGTGGTTAACCTTCGGCCTTCCGTAATTGCGATAGTTATTCATATGACATTGTTTATTCATTCAATATTAGATATTTGAAATGCTTTCTACAACATTTTCCATTATTGTGGGCAGTTCGCGGTTTGTTCAGGGGTAGTTAACCTTCGGTCTTCCGTGATCACGTTATTTACTTATATGACAGATTGTTTTGCTTTGTTCGTTTAATATAAGTAATATCATATTTTTATGAGTTACCGTAATTATTTATCTATATGATTTTATTATTGAGAGTGATGCAACGAATACTACTTTCATGAATACGAATATCAGGCCTACTATTCGGTGAATACGAATGCGAATATTTCCACCAAGGTGGGGGAACTTGAACATACTTGTAAATATAATAACCTTGATGCAACGAATACTACCTTCATGAATACGAATATCAGGCCTACTATTCGGTGAATACGAATGCGAATATTTCCACCAAGGTGGGGAGAACGCAAGCATACTTGAAATTGTATTGTTTATGTCTGCATGTGATATCATTGTACGGCGTAGATGAACTAGTTTGAAAGGGCTTATGTTCTGTATGTGCTTGGCGTAGAGGGAATAGTCTTCTTGTTTCTAGGATTCTATACAGGTTTACAGGTGCTGATATTGAAATATATATACAAGAAAAACACTATTTTGGGAACCATTAACTGGATGGCAGATATTGAAGCACACATACACACAAGGAGGACGTTATGTTAAACACATGACTGGAAAGTTGTTATTGGAAAACACAGGCGTCCAGTCGGCGGGAAGCAAGCATATTTGTAATTATATTGGTCATGTCTGCATGTGATATCATTGTACGGCGTAGATGAACTAGTTTTAAGGGGTTTATGTCCTGTATGTGCTCGGCGTAGAGGGATTAGTTTTCTTGTTTCTAGGATCTAATACAGTTTTACAGGTGCTGATATTGAAATATATATATATATATATACAAGGAAAACACTATTTTGGGAATCACTAACTGGATGACAGATATTGTAGCACACATACACACAAGGAGGACGTTATGTTAAATACATGACTGGAAAGTTGTTATTGGAATACACAGGCGCCACTAGAAGATATGGGCAGTTTGCAGAGAACTTCAACTTCTGTCAGTTAAGGACCTTTTACTATTACTATTCTTTCGCCTTTTTGCATAACCGTGGATGAACTAGATTGAAGGGGTTTATGTTCTGTATGTGCTCGGCGTAGAGGGAATAGTTTTCTTGTTTCTAGGATCTAATACAGTTTTACAGGCGCTGATATTAAAATATATATATACAAGGGAAATGAAGGGCTACACAGGCGCTGGTAATTGCTCAATTTTGGAGAGGACCCGTTATATGACTTCGGATCTGGATGCCATCCTGGAAGCAGACCAACTACAGAACTAAGATAAGAACCTTTAATATTATTTATTCCTGATGTTTTCTTATGTGTAACAAATGGAATGTTCGTGCTATATAATTTGTCATTGTCACATGGTCACTATTCATTTCATTACGTGGGTTCAGAGCCGACGGTAACGGACGCGGAAACAAATTAGTACTGATGTCGGGACGTAACGTCGGGATTATATCTTGATTATCTTTAGGATAGAAGCGAGGTCATCATACGTGCATTCTGCATTTCAATCGTTTTACTAACATATATAAATACATATTATTGCGTTTTACAAATTGAATAGGTTCGCGGAAAATAGGTATTTCGCCCGGTTGTGCAATATTAACTTCCAACGTAGCATAATGAGATCTTATTACCGGCGCTAGACTCTTAAGGTTAGGCACGCGGGGATTATAAATGGGATAATGAACGAGAACCGAATGGGGAAGTTCGTCTCTTCATGGTCGGGAGGCGAGGAGTCGTACGTCTTTCACGCCCCGTGATCTTGGGAGGCTGAATTTCGATTGTGGAACAGGATGAAGTTGGATCTACTCGCGTGGCAAGACAGGGTCGAATGTCGGAGCGCGCGTTCTCGGCTATGGAGTCTGATTAGATTGGGGGAGACACCTTAGGTCAGGGACTAGGTAGGGCCATCTTAACTGTATCTACCCGGTTGTGACTGGGTTTTAAAGCCAAGAATTACAGGATGGTCTGAAGGTCTTGATGCGGTTACCCCTCTAACATCTAAGGGGAAGAACCTCTCACGTCTTTTCAGTCCCCTTGGTGCGACGAGCTCGGGCTCTGGTTATGAATGTATGTGAATGTAATAACTCCGTACTCAAGGACGAGATAGGACGTTCCTCATGAACGAGAAATTATAAGAGGCAGGTAGCAGTTCGACGATCAACACTTATGCTCGGGACCGCTTTAATGAACGAGATCTGTTAGCGGTTTAACAATCAATTTTTATGATCGGGACCGCATTCAGGCGCGCGATGGCATTACTAACACCATCATTCTCATCAGTCACCACCTTTTCTAACTTGCTGTATACAGAGACCTTCGGGGTTCTCTCTTCCCGGCCAGCGAGGAACATATCAGGAACTACACAATCAACTGTAATAATCATGCTGTCTAACCATCATTTAATATCTCTAGTCAATAAGACTACACCGTGGGATCAATCACATCAACTATATTTGGCGATGCTAACATGGCTCTGACTGACGCGCTCAAGGGAGAGTCTTTTCCAGTCACCCAGTTAGTTCATTCAGCCCTTTAATCAGCAGTAAACATCATAATAATCCGGCTCATGTAGCCGCAACGTGGGATCCTCATCATATACACCAGTCAATTTGACGGCCCCGCGGGACAATATACAAACCTTAATATCAGACGCGGGATTTCTTCCTGATATGTTTGTCGCCGGGAAGCGAGGACTTCGGGGGATTCCAGCAGGAGCAATAGAGTCTCGGCTTGATCTTGGTCTGCAGCTTAGTGTGGGAGGTTATGTCTAAACAGGAGTTAACCACCGGATGCGGCGATGCTCTGGGGCCGCATCCCCCTCCCCCCTACAGGGGGGGGGGGGCATCTAGAATCCACGTTTGAACAGAAGTGGTTAGACACTTCTTAAATTTCACTTACAAATCTGTATCTTCCATTTCCTTAGAATCTCGGGCTGCGATAATGTCAGACAAAGCTTGCCCTGAGCCTCTGTTGCGCCTAGTTGTTGTGAATATATATATGTTTGTCTTCCCCTACTATGTACTATGAACAGATTGAGCAGATTGGACAACGTGAGACGCGCTATCGGTAGGTTTCTTACTTGTGTTTTGAATATAACGTATGCTATTATATCTTGTAAATCTGTCATAAATGGGTGCCGCATGTGGTTGTGCTGACACTGTTCTAAGCTGCTATTATGAGATGTTGATAATCAATGCGGGCGGAATCTTTAGCGTATGCCGTTAACTTGGCAACGATCGTATTGTTTTATATTACAGTATTTTAACCCCGATGGTATTATAGTTATGGCGGTTCAATGTAAGGGAGTTTTGCTACTAGCGTTATTCCTCGGCTACGCCGCATATAATTGGCTTTTAGGCCGACTCCGGACGTGGACGATATCGGCTATCTCTCATATAGGCGAAACTGTAGAATTCTAGAGCGGTTTCTAGAAGGACGAGTACGGATTAGTTTCGTGCGTGTGTTACTTCCATAGTTAGGTAAGAATTCGTTCTATATTAGTCTAGTCGCGTTAATAGGAATACGTATCTCACCACATATCAAAAGAATTTCGGATAGCTACGGACACAACGGAGGAGGAATTTTCCTAACCACTAGATAGATCACGACTGGCCAATTTTGAAAATATAAATTCTTAACAAAAAAAAAAATATTAGCTTTCATGTAAATATACTTCCGAAGTTCTAAGTTCGACTTAAGTTTTCATCTAGTAGCTTAAAGCATAAAGTGTGTGCTTAAAAGTCACAAAAGTCGTAATAAAGCTCAATTCGGTAGCTTAAAGTCTCAAGCTTTGGGCTTTTCGTAAAACTTATGTTATTAAACTTTATAGTTAGGTATTTAGCTTAGGTGTGCAGGTGGATAACGTTACAGAATGACAAACCTTTGCTGACTATTTATTAATTTATTTGACAAATCTTCTAGTCAGAGTTTTCTAGTCTCTTCTTCCATGTGTGTTTATGACATCTCTGGCTGAAGTTTTGGATCTTATTAGTCTTAATAGACACCGAAATGGAATCCAAAACTTTGGCTAGAGAATTCTGAATGCTCATGAAAAGCGGAAAATAATTCATTCCAAAGATTTTTTATTTAATTTAATTAAAATGTGCGATCTTATTTTTTTCTCAGAAAAAAAATAGAAAAACGCCAATCATTATAATTATAAGAAATATTTTTATATAGAAATTAAAAATATAATAATCAAATAGCTTTGGATAAAAAGATGCCGCAAAGCAAATGCGTTATTCTCTTCTGTAGTCTCTTCTTCTGGTGCTTTAATCCTGGGTTTCATTACGCGTTTCAATTGCTAACATCATATTTCAGGGAATGAGTCGACGTCGGCGTCGCTTGAATGGCGTCGCAGCGCGGGCCTCACTCAGAACACTGAATAATTCAATCATCATTGTGCCCTCATTGCCACTTGAAAGTTCTGCTTTTAATATTATGTTCCGTTTTAAAATAACAAAGCCTGTAAATTGAAGCTCTGAAAAAATTCAAAATCCTACCCGATTGTCCAAAATGTAATCCTAGTATTTTCTTAAAAGAGTTTTTGCTCTGGAGCCAAACAATTTCCTGAGCAAAACAAGAATTTAATAATATAAAAAATGTACTATCTATCTTGTCAAAGTTATTATAACTTTTATAAGAAAATGTTATTTAAAACAACGCCATGACTTGGTCTGCAGCGAACAACCTCAAAAACTCAAGATTTAGCAATACCAAAAATAAAAATTAAGTCATTTATCTAACATAAAGTCTAATGAATAAATGCTCTGGAATTATGATGCTACCAACACTTGCTCCTCATACTATAGACAGCCTGCAGAACGAATGTCTTGATCATAGAGGAGTTAAACATCACATCGAGCATCGTGTAACCTCAATTACACGTTTCAGAATTTTTAGACATTTTGGTTTCTAGACAGGAGAACACCATGAAAAAATTGGTGATACGAGGATGAGTAGATGAAATCAGATCTTGTGGGAAATCTCTAACATCTTCAATAGATGCAAAATCACTTTGTGGTGCCATTTTAAAATTATTAAAATTAAAAACAAGTAACTTTGTTTTAACCACTGATTTTATTTTAACAAACACTCGACATGTTTCGGGAACCAACGGTCCCTTCTTCAAGAGAATACAAGGTATACTGAAGAATCATAACAAGTATAGATCTTAATTTATAAAGTCATAGAAAAATAACAAACAAAGAAAATGCACAGGCATAGATTACCCCCGGAACATAGACAAAACATAGACAATAAAAGACAAGTATAGATCTTAATTTATAAAGTCATAGAAAAATAACAAACAAAGAAAATGCACAGGCATAGATTACCCTGGAACATAGACAATAAAAGACAAATATGTAAATTAAGCAAGAAATAAAAATATATGACAAATCAAAGACAAATACATAAGTTAAGTAAGAAACAAAAATATATGACAATCAAGGTTAGTGAAGAAAGTTTGGTTATTTATTATGTTTAAATTACTATTAATGCTCTTTCTAATTTCTAAAATTTCTAATTTATCTAATTGTATATCACTGCTATTCGTATGCAAAATTTTAATACCTTTATCAAAATCAAAGGAATGATTAGTTTCAATAAGGTGGTTGGCGAATTCTGAATAACCATTACTTTTTAAGCACCTTAGGTGTTCTTTGATTCTAATATTAAAGTTTCTACAGGTTTTGCCAATATAAAAATATCCACAATCCTCACAAATAAATTTATAGACCCCTGATTTATTTAATATGTTATCTTTATCCTTATTATTTAATATATATTTTTTTAATTTGTTGTTCGTATAGAACGCTGGCTGAATGGAATTAGGTATATTTTTCATAATTGAGTTAGATATATGAGGATTTACAAATAATATTTTTCTCCCTTGTTTATCTGTATCCCGTATGAATGGGTAAACATAAGAATAAATAAATTTTTTCTTATACTTTTTATATAACATTTTGTCTATTAATTTTGAGCTATAACCATTATTGATTGCAATTTTTTTAATTGTATTTATTTCAATATTAAAATTATCAACAGATAGGGGAACATTAATTAGTCTACTTAACATAGAGTGGAAAAAAAATCTCTAAGATGTTCGACCAATTCGGTTAAAACTTCGATCCGGAGACCACGGTAAGAAATATTAGAGATGAGAATAGGACCGGTGAAGAAATATTAGAGATCGGAATAGGACCGGTGAAGAAATATTAGAGATCAGAATAGGACCGGTGAAGAAATATTAGAGATCAGAATAGGATAATCATCCACAAAGTCATCCTCGTTACTAGTGCAAGATCATGACTGCTTGTATTGATAAAATGAAGAGGAATTTTTTATGGCGTTAGAACAAAATACATTAAAATTCCGAGCTTACTAAACAAACTTTCCAATATGATCAAAAATTGACACCATAAAATAAAGCAAAAAATACGAAGATTTTATTGTGAAATTTAAATATGAGCAGCATAATAGAATTAGATAACTAGAATTTTGGCAGTTTTGAGATATAGAAACCAAAAAAATCAAAAAAGTTGTTATCCATAAAACGCTATAATATGATTATTTATATACAAGCTTTTATAAGAAAGCTATTAATCATTTACAAAAATAGACAACAACGAGAAAAATGAATGAAGATAAAACGCTGTTACTAAATGTCTGGTTATGTCTATTTTTTTCATTGACATTTCATTAATAATTTATCTCGATATAATGTTATTAATAAGTTATATTAGAAAAAAAGTACCTTAAGGAATGATTAGTGAGTGAGGTATTTATTAAGCACGAACATTTTAATAGCTCATCATCATTATAATTGCTCATAATCTCAACACAACACTGTTTCAGTAATCTATTTCTAGTACTAAGCCCGCGTTTGTTTGTTATATGAAAGCACTCGCACAAACAAAATGATATGCAGTTTAGTGCGTTTATTTGTTATTTCGTTTATATTTTAAGAAATAAAAAATTTATGTTAAAGTTAGCAGTGTCAATAAAAATGATTTATTTTGACATTATTTAATATTGTCATTATTTTAGCCGTCCGTAAAATAAACAGATTAGACTGTGTACCTAACATTTCCAACACGAATGTTTCAAGTGACGACACGTAGTAAACACAGCGTTAATTAAGCCCTTGGTAGGTCAGCTTGTGATTTATGTTCATTTTATATGCAGATTACATCTTTATTGCTTGTCCCTAAATTCCTAAAATTTAGCATTTATATCATTTGGCATTGTTCTGGAATAAATATTTATTATGTAACATTTATACACAATAAATATCCTAAAACGTGCTAAAGTAATGAATGTAGTGTGCGCATATCTGTTATAATTTTAGATTTTCTTTCGCGGAATTCAGTAACACGACTTTTAAATATTCTCTAATATATTGTATGAAAAGAATCACATTATATAAAAAATAAATAATGATCATATTGTATACACGTGTTACATATATGTATATGATACTAATAATAAATAATATAAATATATAGCACTTGAATATAATGGATTCCACGTACAATTAATTGACTCCCATAGAATTCTTTATTTAGAATACAAATTTTCGATACGTTACGATAAAAAGATCTCATTTTAGAGTACTGTAGGCTAACTTATTTTTAATAAGCCTGCAGTTTAAATGTTAGTTAAATGTATAAAGCACTTTGAAAAATATAAAAAATATGTATTCTACTAATCTTTTTCAAGAAAAGGCTCGATATGCTTCAAGGACTATGAATGACTGAAGATTTTGGACATCATAAAATATCAATGCTGACTAGAGGAAGAAGTCCTCCAAAAGAAAACCCAGAGAACTAGTGTTGTGACAGTAAAAGAGCTTATTTGTTATACGAAGATTCCTTTATCCCTTGAATGTTCATCATCTCTCGTGCAATGAGTCATTGAATCTAAGGATTAAGTTAACGTATACTTGGGAAAAAAGATCGTAATAAAATTTATATTTCGTAATATTCTTTTCATAATTTTCTACATATTATTTAGATTTTTATAAATCAGAATATATAAATAAATATATCATTTCGATTTTGTTTCCAAATATATATTAAAGTCAATTTCATACTTCAATGTATCTATTCAGTGCACAAAAGAAGGAACCCAATTTTTTATTAATTACTTACTTACCATCGCGCCGTTTCCCCGTGGGGGTAGGCAGAGAGAATAGAGCGCCACACTCTTCTGTCCTGACAAACAACTCTCGCCGCATCGACATTCATATATCTTCGCATGCAATCTCGCCGGTTGTTGAGGCTTCTAACGAGACCATCTTCCAGTATCTGGTAATCTGGTCATGCCGGGTCATCCGCGATCGCCTTCTCTTTCTGGCGCCATCAACACTTGCATTATATATCTGTCTTACCTCATTCATTCGGTAAATAAGCCCAAACCATCTAAGTGACCCTATTTTTAATTCTATTAATTATTTTTTAAAATTTTATTTTTCATTTATTGGTTTTCTTACAGCCATATAACTAATAAATCTTGAAAAAAAAAACAATTATTGATGTACAGAGCCTTAGGCCAATTACAAGAAAACACAGGTATATACAAGAATATTATACCAGGATCGATTAAAAAATAAGAAAAAACAATATTTCAAATAGTGAGTTTGTGTGAGTGTGTGTATTTGTGTCTATATTGCATCATCCGCGTACAGTAAACAGCATACAATCAAATTACTCATTTTCGCTCCTACATTCATACATACCAGTTCTTTCAAACAATTATCCACATACAAGTCGAACAGCCACGGAGACATTACGCAACTCTGTTTGACACCTTTTGTAATATCTAACTATGGTGTGAATGATCCATTGATTCTTACACATGCAGTACATTCTTCGTAAAGGGATGCAATTGCGTGTATAAGTTTACTATTCACCTTGTAACCAGAGAATACATTCCATAACCTTCCTCTTATAACTCTATCATAATCCTTTTGCAGATCTACAAATGCACAGAAAAGCTTTTGGTTTTTCGCTAAAAACATTTCCGTCAACATTCGTAGAGAGAAGATCTGATCCATGCATCCTCTTTCACCCACAAAAGCCCCTTGCACATCCCATACATTTTCTTTTGTCACCAACCTTACTCTTTCCATCAAAATTCTTCCATAAAGTTTTCCAACCGAGCTCAAAAGACTGATTGCCCTGTAGTTACCGCATTCCATTCTCGACTGTTCTTTACCTTTGTAGAGAGGCATAATAACTGCTCTCTCTAGTCTAAAGGGGTGTGGCTCTCCTTCAGACATTGATTAAAGAGTGTACGTAACTACTAATGGGCTACCAGCCTTGATGTATTCGGCAGCAACGTTATCATACCCCACAGCCTTATCATTCTTCAAATGCTTTATTGCACACTTTATTTCTTCCATACTTATCTCGTTGCTTCCATCCTCACTCATTAAAATTTCTCCATTCACTGACTTAATTGCTTTCATAATATTGCTTTCCGCCCGCATCGAGATTTTTTCACCTCCTTCCAGAAAAAAATTTCAGCAGCTCTTTCCTTTCTTTTACACCATATTTCACTATTTTCTTACATGCATTGTATACATCTTTTGCTCTCGCATATTCATCTCCACTCACTGTCAGAAGACAGAGCCACGCATTTATGTTTTCTTTCACTAATTCTCTTATGTCATCATCCCACAATGCATCCCCTTTCTTCATTCTCTGCTTTGCTGGTCCACAGACTACCTTCGCCAATTTGCAAAGGGAAGTTTTGAAATGATCCTTATTATTTATTTTCATTTTATTATTTATATATTGTAAATTCCTTTTCTTTATTTAATAAAAAACAAAGATTAATAATGAAGGGTATAATATTTTTTATCGATTTGAAATAATGCTTTATTGAATTATTATATATATAATTGTATATTTTTACTAATTCTTGAAGATTTATTGACTGTAATTAAAATTAAATGATTGGTTTCATATATTAAAATGTTTTTTTCATCAATTTAGTATTATTTTTCATTGTTGCATGCTAAACAAAATGAAAACTTTAATTGTGAAAACTCACTAAAATATGTCATACAGACTAACGCCATTCAGTCTACTTGCCAACAGAATCGTGCAAAGAAAAGGCAGCGCCCGAGTCAAAACCTGAATACGGCACCTCTTTTTCCCTCGGCATATCCGCATTTATACGAATTTGTAGCATTGGTTTAAAATTCACCCTTTTTAACGTCCAATGTAATGACACCCCCTGATATTTGGCACCCGGGGCTGATGCTCCCTTTACCCCCTTCCCTGGTCGCCAAGGCTTTTCGTGATAGTGTCAAATTTTCTTTCTTTCATGATGTAGACAAGTTGTGAATTATTTTTAACAATAGCGCAATATTATTTAAAGCATTCATTATATGTGGGGTATAACAGCAAAGGCAGCAATATCCAAAAAATTAAAAAAATATATTGAATGCAGTCACCAAGGATGCTGGTGTGATCCGATGATGCAAGGTTCTGAATTCTAAATCGAATATTTATGTTCTCTATAAATTTATATGTTATTTTTCCTATAAAATCTCGAATTCCGTACATTATAAATTTGCATTGCTCGATGACTGCATTAGCTTTTTTTAATATTGCTGACTTTGTTTTTATACCCCACATATTATTTGTAATCCAAAATGAACCTTGATATGTGTGTAGACATGGAACAATGGCTATGTCATAATTTGAAAAAAATAAGAGGCTTACGTTTTTCGTTCTTTTGGGGCGTAGGTGTAAAAATTTGCTACCTGAAATCGTAAATGGTTTTACGGACATATAAATTTTTTATTTTTTCCATACTCGTCAGACGTTACGCGTTTTTAATTTAATCTAATAACCGAGGGAGTGTAAACTTTCTTACTAACTCGAAGGTCTAGTGTTCTGTTCCAGCTCCTGGCAGCTATAGTATAGCATGACAGAGATGGACTTTTATTAAATCTACTAGCCGTAAACCCGTGGGGACTAAATAGTTAATTATGCTTTTTTTTAAATTATTTTTTATTTTTTATTTTCTTATTATTTTTTTATAATTAATTATACTCCTGCATGTAACATGAGCCGCGCGCTGATTGTCGTTCACAATCGGGCGCCCGCGCTTCATTATCGGCTAGTCATTATAAGTGTTATTGTTGTAATTCCAGAGAGTTACGTACAGATGGATGGACATTCGAAATTAGGAGAGTTGATGATATATTATGTTACAGCGATGGCGATGGTAGATTAAATACAACAAATATATAGATACGTATTTTTATTTGAATATATTAAAGAGAACATCATTTAATTAGGAAACTCAAAAATACGTCATTCTCGCAAAAAATTCATGGTCAGTATACTATAAAATAGATTTATAAACACATAAGTATACCTACCAATACAGAGTAGTGAAATTGTATATTTATTGTTTGATAGATTTTCACTGTTGAATTAGTATATTCATCCCAGTGAAAATATATTTTCACTAGAAATGTGCTATCGCTGCAACAAATAATATACAGCTTTATACGAAAAATGTATTTTAAGTTGTTTCTTTTGTGAAATGTGAGTAAGTAAATTATTTTAATAACAAAATCTTTTTCGTGAATTAGATTTTTCTGTATGTCTTTCTAATTGATTAATTAATTTGGTTATTAAATATTTCACAGAACTTTGTTCTGAAAAATTACAACTTCACAAAATATGAATGTGTTCTTGAATATATATAATATCTGTTGTATAAATGTATGTCCAAATAAAAATGAATTATTCAATTAATCATGGCGTCCATCTAGCGGTGGCATTGCAAAGTAATTTCAACCATCGTATCAAAAAAAAAAAAAGTGGATTGCTCTATGGACAAAAATAAAAATTAATCAATTAATAAAAATAAGAACTACATATAAGGTCGATATATTCACGGAAACATAGAGGGTTGCTATAGCTTAGTGGTCAGAGCATCGGCCCCGAAAGGAGGTGACCTGGGTTCGAATCCCAGTAGTAACCTAATATTTTTTCGTGAATTAGATTTTTCTGTATGTCTTTCTAATTGATTAATTAATTTGGTTATTAAAAATCTTTTTCTTCATGTTTTTTAACAAAATAATTAAGGTTTTAAATTACATGTATATTTACTTACGAAAGAATTATGACTCGCATTATATTCCTACGCAATTCAGTCGACTCATGTTAAAATTAATTACTAACTTTAGCCAATGAAGCGTAAAGATATTTTTCGGCTTGTACAGAAATTTCTTCCAAAATAATAAGTATGCCCTGGCAGCTTTCTTTTTGGCAGCTTCACAGTTTTAATATTTTATCTTAGTCATGTTTCTAATTAATTACGTATTGAAAAAATACCCCCCTCATGACATTTTGATTAATCTCAGTTCGCTAATGTTATCTGACCAGCTTTGAAGCTCTCTGTGATGAAAAAATTCTTCGGATTTAATTAAATATCTATATTATTATTGCGCTACATTTTTGGTAGAGCAACGTCCTGTTTTCCATTGCCAGCATAAAAAAAAAACAAATCATATGATTATTTTATGAAGCGAGGTGTACAGATTATTTTAAAATACATTTCGATATTATTGAATTCGTTGAAATATTATATATAGGTGCATTATTTAACATTAGAGTTACTTTAAAGCGAGATACTTATAAATATTAATCTTCATATGTCAATTTTATTTTTTATACAGGCAATTAAATTTTTGACGTTTAATTTTTTAGGTTAGAACGTACGTTTTGTTTGAAATGTCTCAAAATTGATAGCATCCACTATTAATGGCAGATACTAGTAGCAGCTCAGTAGCCACTATCGGCTATACAGCGGCCAGTACAATACATAAATAGTCAATTGCAGACACCAATGGCCAATCGTGGTTATTCAGCGGCCAGCATAGCTGCCAATTATGGTGCTCAGCAGCAAGCATAGCCGCCCGCAGTACCTTATTAATATATTTATTACGTATTCTGATTTTAATTTGTTTTCGCATTAAAAATGGTGTTACTTATGTTCTTTGGTTTAAAATATCTCAGGGCGTACGAGGTAAAGAAAATCACGTTTATCGCTTCCTTTGATCGCACGTTTATCCGATAGAAAGACTCCACATATAACGGTCAGATATTTTAAATCTAATTGTTTTCTTTGATGATATTTTTATAACTTTTGTTTATAGTACTTTACCTTAAAATACAAAAAAAAAAAAAATGTTAGGTGATTTCTCTAGGATAGGCCTAGCCTAAGTGAGAAATCACCAAAATTTATTCCTGAAAATAATTTTTGTAAACAAAAAAAATTAAACCTCTTTCAACTTGACATTAATCTATGTGTTGCCTGGGTTGCATATCTACCAGCTTAGTGTGTTGCATTAAATTATCATAATAAACGGTCCCCCTTATAACTGTATGACATGAATACGTCTTTGATATCGGTTCAAAGTACAAAGTATCAAAAGGTTCAAAGTATCATTTGACTGTCACGATGTATGGCGAGATGATAGAAGTTAATTTTTAGGAGTTTAAGTTATATTAATGTCGTAGGTTTTGATTGAAAATTTGCGGAAAAGTATAAAAAATAAGATCAATAAAAGTTGACGAATCCAAGGATAGAGCCGAAGTCCATTGACAAGACAGCTCAAGCAAGACGCTCCGCTAGTACTACAGTGTCCATATTGCCGCAGATTTGCGTATCAACGAGTGATTTAGTAGTCAGATGTGAAACGGTGAGTGTTGTAGGATATCTGTATAACTGTTGAAGTAATCAATTATCTTTCTTTATCTGACATAAATTTGGATTTTGAACCCAATACAAAAGATCCCGAGTTCTTTAGAATAAGTCAGCACCTTAATAATAATGGTTATTTTTCTCATATCCCAATAATGTGTCGAACATATATATAGTACGTACGGTGTTAACCCAAAAAATTCTTAAAGATACCCCATAAATATTAAAAATGTCCTCCTCCACAATATCCATTATCCTGATAATAATCCACTTAGCATACATATCAATATTTTATTTTTGGTAACTCTCTTAGGCGAAACAACCGCAAAATACGTCCTCAAATTTGCGATGTTCATGTTACCCTGTGCTTAATTATTATTTATTTAATTAGTAATTGTTACCAATTTTATTTTGTTTGCATCTTCGCTAATTGCACTGGACACGCCTAATCGCTGTGCAGAACTTTTGTTTCTTTTGAACTTTTGTTTGCCAATTTGTTCATGATTGCACTGCTTTGCGATACATAAAAAGTATGCATGTTGCTGGAGCAGACCAAAAACCTCTTTTAATTATTAATGTATTGATTATAAGTATGTATTTTTAATAGTATTCTTTTAGTGTCTCATTAGAAACAAAATATCAAAAAAATATATATATTTAACATTATTTATTAACGTTTTGACAATATTGAATAACAAAATTGTATTAATAAAATCATATAACTGCTTACAAGCGGTAAAGTATTTTTTACATGTAGGTCATAATTTACACCACCAAAATTTGAAACCATAAACATATACCCTTGTCTCGTTTTACGATCACATATAAATTGCGTTACTCGGGTGTAAAAGGGCTCAGAATTTAGTGAGAATGTAGGTACATTTATCATACAAACATGAATTTAAGTAAAAACGCTAAATTGTATTTGTATCAAATTAATGAAAAGTAAAAAATGTGTAAATATTTACGGATTTTATTTTTACTATTTGTGTGTTGTCATGCAAAAGAGCCGAAACAAATTAAAATACAAAAAAAAAAATATCTCTGAAGAAAATGACAAATATGAAAAATTATCAAGTATGAAAAATTTCTTGGAAATATTCCAATGCGATAAGACAAGATTGAGTGAAATTTTTTTGCATAAAATTTTGAAATCAAGGATGTTCAATCAAGTATAGCACATTTTTTGAATAATTTATTTACATTCTGACCGAGCGTAAATAAACTCAATGTCTGTGAAAATTTTAAAGATGTAGTAATCCTTTCGTAATATAGGCAGATATTAATATTATAATAGATACGATTCTTATGTTACCATAGACTAAGAACCTACCCGCGATTTTTTTTTAATAAAAAATATTCAAATAATAATAATTTCATTGTCTGCCTGTTTGTTACTTCCTGTATTGTCCGTAACTTTTTAAATATTTTTTTTCTTTAGTTTTTTACCCCCCCCTTTCTCCCCACGATATATTTTCTTAACAATTCTATACCGTTTAACAGGTATTACCCAAATTTTGATACTTATTCTTTAGGAACCGACATGTAAAAGTACGTAAATTTTGACGGGTTGCGCCTATTTATTTCAATAGTTAACTACCCTCGCTCACTCACACTATCCCAAACAAACAGATCAATAAAGGTAGAAAAACTTTTGATATATACAAAATAACGTTGTTGAAGAATTGTAGAAATGTCTGAGAAAGGAAAAAATTAAATAAATATTAGGTCCTTACATATGAAATTGGCGTTTAGTATGGGAGGAACATAAAGCCGATTTTTTAAAATTATAATATATTTATTTAATCAAAGTATGTACCATTGCTATCTATGCACTTTTGCCATCTCATAGGTAGTTCATCCATCCCTTTACTAAAAAAACCATTCGGACGGGAATCAATAAAATCTTTGAAAGCGGTTTGGACTGCCCCATCGGAGTTGAATTTTTTCCTTTGCAAGAAGTTATCCAAATTTCGAAAAAAATAGTAATCTGTTGGGGCAAGGTCCGGAGAGTACGGTGGATGTCTTAGACATTCCAATTGAAGCTCCTCTAATTTGGTAGCCGTCTGTTGTGCAGTGTGTGGTCTAGCGTTATCATGAAGCAGCAGTGGCCTAGAGCGATTAACCAGCCTCGGTTGTTTAGCAGCTAGCTTTTCCATCATGGTTTTGCAGTTGCTGACAATAGACATCTGCCGTAATCGTCTGGCCAGATTTAAGAAAGCTGTAGTGAACGACACCAGCACTAGTCCACCAAACGCTCACAAGTAACTTTTTTGCAGTCAATTTTCGCTTGGGGCATGGTTTGGCTGGTTTGGCAGGGTTCAGCCATTGCGATGAGCGCTTCCGATTATCGTACAGGATCCACTTTTCATCACAGGTAATGATTCGATTTAAAATCCCTTCATTATTGTGCCGGTTGAGTAATGCAACGCAGCAGTCAACGCGCGTTTGTTGATTTGCTTCACTCAATTCGTGAGGTACCCACCATTCAAGCTTTTTCACCTTACCAATTTGCTTCAAGTGGATTAAAACAGTTTTATCACTAACATCGCAGCCTGCAGCTAACTCGGATGTGGTTTGCGATGGATCCGCTTCCACAATAGCCTTCAATTCTTCATTATCAACTTTGGTCTCCGGCCGTCCATGGGGCTTGTTCTGCAGGTCGAAATTTCCAGAACGAAAACGTTGGAACCAAAAACGCACTATGTTTTCTTTTGCGGCACCGTCGCCATACACATCATTAATCCTTCGAGCCTTTTCTGCAGTACTGGTGCCACGGTGGAACTCGTACTCGTAAATAACGCGATATTTCAAGTTTTTCATTTTGTAAACTGAGTGACGCAAAGAAAAAAACAATTGAGGAAAAAACAAATGAATTATAATTTTCAAAACACAAATACATGAGTAAATAGCTGTATAAATTTGGATTTGGAATTCCTAACCAAAGAGAAGATATTTGAGATCAAATTTGCCAGTACGGCAAAACGCCAATTCATATGTAAGGACCTAATAT
>JADDOH010004175.1:0-26756 GCA_016648135.1 Agrypnia vestita
TATATCTCTCTTCACAAATGTGCCTGTGGACGATGCTATGAGTCTTTTGGAAGAAGTCTATGAGGAAGACATGTGCGCACTTTTTCGACACTGCCTAACAAGTGGATACTTTTCATTTCAGGGTGAACTTTTCCAACAAGTGGAAGGTGTAGCAATGGGAAACCCACTTTCCCCAGTAATTGCAAACTTCGTAATGGAGAAATTCGAAGAAACGGCTCTAGATACAGCAACTTTGATCCCCAAGGTTTGGTGGAGGTATGTTGATGACGTGTTTGCAATCTGGCCTCACGGGAAAGAAAAATTACAGGACTTTCTCGAACACCTCAACACGCTGCACAGGAAATTAAAATTCACCATGGAGATAGAAAAAGAAAATAAACTACCATTTCTGGATGTAGAAGTGAAAAGGAACACAGATGGTAGTCTCGGGCACAGGGTCTACAGGAAACCGACCCATACGAACCGCTACTTGCATGCAGATTCCCACCACCACCCAGCGCAGAAGAGAGGTCTAATCAATACCTTAGCTACGAGAGCTAAACGAATATGCCAAGAAGAACATCTGCAGGAGGAGATTCGTACACTGAGCGACGCGCTAGAAAGCAATGGATACCAAAGACGGCAGATACGGCACATCATAAGAGCCAATTCTAACAGCTCCGAGAAAAACACAGAAGCTGAGATCAAAGGGATTGCTTTCTTGCCTTATATCCATAATGTAACAGACAGGATTGCCAAAGCGCTCAAGAAACAGAATATTAAGACAGTGTTCGGCACAAACAACAAGGTTAAGGACCTCTTAAGACCAGCGAAGGATCGGGATCCCCTTGAGACCGACGGTGTTTATAGGCTCGATTGTCAAAATTGCGACAAAGTGTATGTGGGACAAACAGCACGCACGATTTCAAAGAGGGTTGATGAGCATAAAAGAGCATGCAAACTCGGTCACCCGGAAAAATCGGCATTGGCTGAGCACTTTCTAGATACGGGCCACCATTTTTCATTTGAGCCAAAAATCTTAGGAAAGCCCAAAAGTCACCACACGCGCCTGGTCAAAGAAGCATTTGAAATATACAAGCACCCGGTAAACATTAATAGGGATGACGGTCTTAAGTTAAGAACATCGTGGTATCCGGCGCTGCAGGATAAATCAAATAGACGATCCGCACAGTCCGACATCCGTTAGTAGATAAAAAAAAAAAAAAAAACACTACAAGAAGACACACACCTTGCTTTCGACACGGTACTGCAATCCAGTATTTAACATATATAACACAAACTTGGAGACACCCTGACTTCGGTACGGTATTGCAAGGTAATACTTAACCTACACTTCAACACTCACTCATCACATCAGCCCTGATGATGGACCCTGCAATGGGATCCGAAACGTTGGCCAGAGAGGTCACACACACACGGCAGAATATCCCAGAAAACTATACACAGAATATTGCGATATAACGTGAACTACGTATTTCAGATAAATATGACATTGATAGACATTTATCCAAGGCAAAAATAGTTTCAATATATATTAAATAAGTTTATACTTCCAAGAGAGATCCGGGAGTACAAATGTGGGGTATAAAAGCAAAGGCAGCAATATCCAAAAATTAAAAAATGTTTTGAATGCAGTCACCGAGGATCAACAGCTACGCAGCGAACTAGACAACCGCCCGCAGGGCCTAGCAGCAAGCTAGTAAATTATTAATCCTCAATGACTCCATTTTTGTTTTTGGATATTGCTGCCTTTGCTTTTATATCCCACATATCACATACATATATGAGGCCTTGGACGAAGCATTTCAAAAAATATCGAATAACTAAAAAATGGCAGAGTCGAAATAAAAATTTCGATTTCACGCTAAAAAATACTCTTTTTTTAAATTAAAAAAATACTTATCATTAAAAACATTTTGTCAAGTTCCACCTTTTTTATGTAAAAATACTCGTAATATTAGGTCCTTACATATGAAATTGGCGTTTTGCCGTACTGGCAAATTTGATCTCAAATATCTTCTCTTTGGTTAGGAATTCCAAATCCAAATTTATACAGCTATTTATTCATGTATTTGTGTTTTGAAAATTATAATTCATTTGTTTTTTCCTCAATTGTTTTTTTCTTTGCGTCACTCAGTTTACAAAATGAAAAACTTGAAATATCGCGTTATTTACGAGTACGAGTTCCACCGTGGCACCAGTGCTGCAGAAACGGCTCGAAGGATTAATGATGTGTATGGCGACGGTGCCGCAAAAGAAAACACAGTGCGTTTTTGGTTCCAACGTTTTCGTTCTGGAAATTTCGACCTGCAGAACAAGCCCCGTGGACGGCCGGAGACCAAAGTTGATAATGAAGAATTGAAGGCTATTGTGGAAGCGGATCCATCGCAAACCACATCCGAGTTAGCTGCAGGCTGCGGTGTTAGTGATAAAACTGTTTTAATCCGCTTGAAGCAAATTGGTAAGGTGAAAAAGCTTGAAAGGTGGGTACCTCACGAATTGAGTGAAGCAAATCAACAAACGCGCGTTGACTGCTGCGTTGCATTACTCAACCGGCACAATAATGAAGGGATTTTAAATCGAATCATTACCTGTGATGAAAAGTGGATCCTGTACGATAATCGGAAGCGCTCATCGCAATGGCTGAACCCTGCCGAACCAGCCAAACCATGCCCCAAGCGAAAATTGACTCCAAAAAAGTTACTTGTGAGCGTTTGGTGGACTAGTGCTGGTGTCGTTCACTACAGCTATCTTAAATCTGGCCAGACGATTACGGCAGATGTCTATTGTCAGCAACTGCAAACCATGATGGAAAAGCTAGCTGCTAAACAACCGAGGCTGGTTAATCGCTCTAGGCCACTGCTGCTTCATGATAACGCTAGACCACACACTGCACAACAGACGGCTACCAAATTAGAGGAGCTTCAATTGGAATGTCTAAGACATCCACCGTACTCTCCGGACCTTGCCCCAACAGATTACCATTTTTTTTTGAAATTTGGATAACTTCTTGCAAAGGAAAAAATTCACTCCGATGGGGCAGTCCAAACCGCCTTCAAAGATTTTATTGATTCCCTTCCGAATGGTTTTTTTAGTAAAGGGATCGATGAACTACCTATGAGATGGCAAAAGTGCATAGATAGCAATGGTACATACTTTGATTAAATAAATATATTATAATAAAAAAAAATCGGCTTTATGTTCCTCCCATACTAAACCTCAATTTCATATGTAAGGACCTAATATTAGAAAAAAAATTATTCGAGGTCTCTATCTTGACAAAATTTATAAATGCTCGATAACCATTCCTTCGAAAAGCATTGAGCCCGAAAGGGCACTTTCTGCTGCGTCTTACATTGGTCGTAAACTGAGAAGCCGTCTCAGTGATTCGAGTATCATTAACCTTCTCTGGCTGAGAAGATGTTTCTGAAATTCAAAAAATAAGACACTGAAATCTTATTAATTTCCTGTTGGTTAATTTTAATACTAACTGTTCCATTTCGGCGGTCCATACATAATCTTTCGAATTTGCAAAAATTAGATTTTCGTTTTACTCTCTTATCTATTCAATTTACTATATATTTTCGGACAGAATTACCCATACCAAAATCTTTTCTCTGATAGCAATGATTTATGTGCCAAATAAATCAGTTGTAATGTAACGTAATGTAATAATAATTTAATCCCGTAAGTTTTTTAACTGTCATCGAAAATGAAATTGAGTCATAATAAATGTTCGATTTTAAAAAGTTCCACTGTACCAGTATGTAGTACTCATTTGTTCTATGAAGAGAATACTTTTTCAGGGAAATTATCTACATTTTATTTAATCATACTAAAAACGTGGGTACAAATATGAATACAAGGAACAAGTACAAAAGAGTGAATAATGTAACAAGTGCAATTAATAATTATTAGCGAGCAATCATGTAAATGTGCACATATTAATTAAAATAATAATTATTGCTACATTATTGCAAAGAACAAGCAATCAAATGGTGGCCTGGTTATCTTGGTACAGTAGATGGAGATAATCCTTTACCTTTCTGGAGAAGGTAATACATGAAGGACACTTAAAAGTAGATACTAAACACAACAATCGCATTGTAAAGTTTGGTTAAAATTTGATTAAAAAAGAAAGCAATACTACTACGTCCAATTGTTACGTGAAATTTCATTAATTATGTTTAAAATACAACTGAACGGAGGTGGAATTTTGCGAAACCCGCAGTTTTAGAAGATGTAATCCGAAGAAGAGTTCACGAGCACACGGATATAGTCACACACAAGTCAGTGTCAGATAAATGGTGGAGGTGCGGTGAAAATCACTAGTTTAATTTAGCGCTGCAATATTTACTGAAAGTCTACAAATATTTATAATAAACGAATAAGCAAAGGATTCGATACTGTTAAAAGTCCATGATCTATAACCATAATGACAAAATGGATTTAGTGAAATCTCCCGTTTTTTTAGTTGTCTCTACAAACAGAGAGCAATAAACTCAACGAAATAAACTTGTCAAAAGATGACACATATAAAAATGTGGCTACTGGATTCAAGCCTTGATCTGTTTCAGTCGAATCGTCCAATTCTATGGAAACACCACCCATAAAGAGTAAGATAATCTGGAAAAACTGGCGGAAGTGACGGAGAATTAGATCAAGTCTATTTCAGAAACACTAGCCGACTACAAGAATTCTCTGCTGGTCGTTCATAATTAATTAATGTTAGGTGTCTTTTGTTGTCGCTTATTGAGTTTCATATTTGATCTGTTTACTATCATTTCATTTTATTTTGTTGTAATTTTTATTTCTTATTAAGTTTCAGATTTGATTTGTTTACTATTTTTCATTTTGTTGTAATTTTGTTGCTTCTTGAATTTCAGACTTGATTTGTTTACCATTATTTTATTTTGTTTTAGTTTTATTCCTTCTCGAGTTTCATATTTAATTTGATTACTATTATTTCATTTTGTTATACTTTATGTCATTCTTTTTTTAATTTTTTTATTATTTTTTTTTTATTATTTTTTTTTTTAAATAGAGATGCGAACACGGAATACGTGTCAAATCAATATTCTTACTATTTTCGAACTAAACTAAATGCTTGTACTATGAAAATAGGACTAACTTGCTAGTCTGGAGTGAGGTTCGAATCCGCGACCTTTGGATCACGAGGCGAGAGTCCTAACCACAAGACCAACAAGCTACATTCGCCTAATGTTTTGTTTTTCTTTACATATCACTTATAATTATAACTTTTCTCCATTTTTATATTATTGATACCTGTCAATCTATGCGTTTTTATGTACAATGTTTTTTTGTTTCTTTTTTTAATGGTACGTTATACCGTATATTAAATAATAAATACATGAATTTCTCTGTCCAGTTTTGATAGGCGGCGAGGATCGATGGAGGCTTAGACTCAACATGAGCTGTAAAACGACTAAAGAAGAAGAAGAAATATACGATTAAAAAATCTGTAAAATTTGTAATGTTTACCCATGGAGAATGGATATCATCGACTGGGTAATAATCGTTCGTTTACTGAATGTCACCCATAGAGTATATACAATCTACATATACTCTAAGATGTCACCCATAAAGAAATGTCGGAGACTTCCCACACATGTCAATGATTTTAAATTACGTTGGTGATTAAGCCAACACGGTCGTGTAATTGTCTCTGTACCGATGTTGAACAACTCGTGCAGGGCGAACAGCAAAAATAATGACTAATAAATGATACCATAGATTGTTTGAAGGGGGGATCATCGCCAGCAGACCGCCCAGGGAACATTTTATAATACTGAAACGAGGTGGTAGAATCGGAAGGAATTACACACTGTCAAAGTTTCTCTGACACTTCACAATATTCTAGAACAGTCTGTAATCGACTGGGACATTCGCATAAACACGGGAAATGTCGAGAAAATACTAGAAATGTGTAGAATGGTACCATGTAATGTTTTTATCGCTCTTAATACGACATTACCAGCGATAAAACCAGCCAAGCAGTGTGATCAGCGCGTGTATATGCGAGTGATAGATATTTTACGAGGGCAAGTATCTACGTGTGAAGTTGAGTGATCGATGCGATAGAAACAGCTTATTAAAAAGTGTTCCACAGACGAGTAACTAGATATGATTAGTGCGAATAAAGGAATTGGATAATAAGTAAGTGAAATATTATAGAAACATTTAGTAACTGTGAATTTAAGAGCAGTGCTCTAGTTAAGTTTGTATCCAGTGACTTTTTGGGTATAAAATTAAAACTTAATTAATATTGAGTGATTCATTTGCCTCCCGAAAGCTCCGTGACCGTGGGGAGAAATGAAACAGTAAATCTTAAAAAAATATTTTAAATTACGGTAAAGTTTTTTAAACTGTTGATACGGCCAATGTCTCGGGCGTCGGGTCTAACGCGAAGAATTTTTGAAACAATTTTCCGACCTCAGAAAGGTCAGTAAATTATTACCAACGTATAAGTATTTTACCGGTTCTAAGACGTAATGGTCAGGAAATTTGTTGGATATGACATTAGAAAAGGAAGAAGAAAAACATTGTGGTGAAAATTCATCTCTCACCAAAATCTATTAAATGCAGGCAAAATGCTTAATCTTACAGAAAAAGGAATAAAAAAGAAGTAACACAGTCCTGATGATGAAACATGGCAAGAGAAGTCGGATTCGCATGATATAACAGCTCAAAAAATTCAAATTCCCATGTATCAACCCATACTTAAAAAAAACTATTTCGTGCTTATTTGGTTAAGAAAATTTCCATCTTTTTATTATTCATCCAAATTTATTAATTTATTTTGTTGAGCCCAGCCGTACAGCGTAACACGACAGAGACGGGCTTTTATAATATTTAATATCAGAGAGCGTGTGGCCACCTACGTAAAAGATATTTATATTAATCAAATGCTTTGTTTATTTAAAATATATCAACATATATGAAATTATTCATATGCATAAAAAATTAATGCGTGGAGTGAGTGTGAATATACAATATACGTAATATAAAATATTTGTAGCAACATCACTAACATAGTGACCAATCTGTCGGAAATTACTTCATTCATAAGATATAAAAAGTTATATCCGCAAACAATGGTCAAAGCACCCAGAAGTGCACCTTTGTACCGCATTATTTATTTCACACTACTATATTTCTTGTTTGAAAATTTCATCTTGCAACGCCTAACGTACGGCGCATTTTTGTTTGCGGAAGCCGAGTGACATACGACAATTTACAGCGCAGATAAATGAACCATGTGGAAATATTTTCCGTGACCGTGACCCGATATATAAATATGTGCACACAGTGTTGCATCCGCATGCAACACTGCAAAAGTGCATCGGTGTGCGCTGGCGGGCGCGCGGCGGTGGCTGGCTTACACGTGTCGACTGTGGCCTGTATATGGACGGGACAGAAGTCGGTCCTTTTTAAGCGTAATGTTTTATATGCATAAAATATTATCATAAAATGTATTTACAGTGTTATCAATTTATTTTATTATATTATTATTAGATATCGTACGTTTATATACGATATACAATACATGTGCGCATACTTTTTAAAATTATAAGTAATGAATACGAGTAGCTAATTAACTCTTAATTCGATTGCATAATTTCAATCCAGTGTGACTCAAAAAACTTATTTGGATATGGAAAAAAAATAGATGAAATGTGGGATATAAAAGCAAAGGTAGCAATATCCAAAAAAAATTAAATGCAGTCATCGAGGATTACCAATATATTATAATGTACTGAATTCGAGATTTTATAGAAAACATAGTCCATAAATTTATAGAAAACATGATTGTGGAAGGAATAGATACGTAAAATATGGAATTCAGTACATTTTAAATTGGTAATCCTCGGTAACGCTGCATCCAAAACATTTTTAATTTTTTGGATATTGCTGCCTTTTTTTTATACTCTACAAATTATGTCAGATATTTTTAATTTAAGAATTAATGCCATAGATGGAATAACACGCAAAAAATCTATAAATTCATCTACATATTATAAATTTTTTGAAAGAATTAATGTATATAATATAATATATATACATATATTATCTAATATCTATAATATATATTATAATAGTATATATAATAATTATTAGATTAACATTTTTTCTATTTTACGACCATGATTATATTAGACGATATCAGTGATGTAAAAGTACTCGTATAACTGCGATCACCGACTATGAACTTTGTAGAGGCAACATTTGTTTCATTCCAAAACAAAATAAATTATTCAAAAATTTTACATCTAAATAAAAGAAAATTAAAAAAAATAGTAGCTACTTTCAGGTATATTTAATATATCATTTCAAAATAACGTTAGACGCAAACATAATTAAATCGTATAATTAATACATATATTAAGTGTTCAAATATTAGCAAGCATTCGCAATCATTTTGGCAGATTCCTCAGAATTATGAATTATAACATATTCTGATGCATTAATTGATAACTAAAATCACTATTCTGGTTTGCGATGAATTACGAATCACCGCATACCGTGACGGTGGTCACAATTTCACTTTGGTTGCGGTCACAATGGTAGGTACCCACTGCCAATACCGTAAATCGCTGCGCCTGAAAACTATTATTACTAATTTTAATCTATAGTATTTTAAATATCTTTAGTACTTGCTTAGTTGTATAGTAACTATAGTTACTAATTTATCGACTACCGAAATCCCAATGTCACAAATTGGGCGCTGCGATTTACCATTGTGATCACTGAAACTGTGAAAATTCCTAATTAAAATGACTATTTCCATATTTGTAATAAATTGCTACTTAAGAGATAGCTGTATATAAGCGAGTCCATTGTCTCGTGTCCGGCATAACACGTTCGATCAGTAAATATGATAATATGAGAGTGAGTACTGATGTTTTTTAAATTGTGGAAAAAACAATCAATAGTTATCACATAAAATTATTATCCTGGAGTTACGTGGTTACTTTTGTTTTCCACTACCGGATCTATTGAAATACAAGCGTAATAACATGTTTCTATTTTTTTGAAAGGTTTGTTTGATTTGATAATTATGAAAACATATTCATCATCTCGGATGCACGATCTACACCCGCGCCGTGCAAACGGGTTCCCCGCGGAACATCGGACCTTCCCATTGCATTGGTACATTACAAAATAAATGAACCAACAAAAAAAGCAAGAAACTTAATTCATAAATTCAATCAACACTACGGATAATCAAACAACATTAGTGTTCCGAGCCACTTCACAAGATGATAAATCGATTCATTTATTGAAGTCTAGTGCTAATATCGAAATGAATAATTTAACAGAAAATGTAAATTATAAAATATACACAATTATGGATCATCTACTTGTACTTTACAGCTACATTATTTTTTACTGGCTGATGTTATATGTTTGATGTGTGTAAAACTTACACAGTAAATAATTATATAATTTGTCGTCATAATTATGAATGTTTGAAAACTTTCTACTAAGTACATAATTTCAATTTGAGTATCCTAATTCTTAAATACACGCGAGGACGATTAGTTTTATAAAATAATAAAAAAAAAATATTTTTTTTAATCTTTTAATAACACTGTCTTAATCTATGCTTGGCTTACTTATACGGTAATTTTGAATTACGCAACATTATTACAAAATTATAATTGAATTCAATGTCGTGTTGCAGAGCATCAAATTCCGGACGTAGCGAGTATTAATTTGTAACTCGTTCCCTTTTTTTATTTCTCGCATTCAAGCACTCAAATTATGCACACAAATTATTGCGTGTAATATAATTGTACCCCGTACTACATACAAGCTGACGTGTACATATTTATATAAAATACATATGCATGCCGCATTCACACATGCAATCCCGTCTGTTTACGTAGATGAATCTTGAGAGTCTCGGTAAACACGTGTAAGGACGACCTTCGCCCCGCGGTTGCCGGCGATACGAGTACATTGCAAAAAGGGAGGAATTAGTATCGGGTTTGTAGAAAGATGCTGTAACTCGTTGTTCATCTTTTCGAAGTGGAGGGGATGTTTGCATCTAAGACTTGAGCCGTGAGGACGGACTGGGTTATGTAAAAACGCGGAAGCGTGTTGTGGCGGGAAAATGTTGACTTGCACTTTTCTAATCAAGAAATGAGCTTTCCGGTTTGCGCGCTAAAACGCGACACCGCGTGGCGCCACCTATATAATTTTTAACACTAAACGTGTTTGGCAGTACTTAATACATTTTAAGAACGATAAAACCGATTCGCGATCATTATGCGAGATGGAAATGCAAGTCACCGGACGTGGCCAGATGTTATTTTTATCGGACGCAGTAAGGGTCAATCCTATATTCTGCCAAAATAGCTAGGCCGTATCGTATACAAAGAATAGACATTTTCTGCGGTGTTTCTTGCTGTGGGATCCGAATGAAATACTTAAAAATCATACGTATGAAAATAAAAACGTGCTTGTTTACGTGTAAGTACGTGTGATTATGGAGTTCTACAAACTTACTTAATTTAACGTACATTTACTGGTCACAAGTCCATTTGTCTCCTATGTGTAGTTTTCTGGGATATTCTGCCGTATATATCTGACCTCTCTGGCTGACGTTACGGATCCCGTCCATTGAATAGAAAAATAGTTAAAGGGAAAAATATTCAATAGAGGATTGCTTACAAATTTTATTTGACGTAATATAACATTTCTGATCTAAGTTTTTAATCTGCGAAATCTTATAACCCGCATGAAACACTTTTAACCCTATATTAACATAAATATATGGCCAAATTCTAACTAATGATTTGAAAATTCCGAGTCATTATTAAAGAGTTAAAGCTCCGATCTGTTCTTTTCCTCTAATTTGTTCTTTAATCCTCATTTCAAAGTTCGTAGTAATTTTTTTCAGTATAAATATAATTACAATCGTTTCATTATTATGCGTCCTTGCATTATTACATTTAATCGCTTTATTATGCTTGGATACTTTGTTTTTTTATTAAAAGATTCCTTATTTACTTGAATATAAATATGCTATGTGATCGTTATTTGTTTTTTTAAATACATGTACAATTTTGGCTCTGGATTGGATTCATATCTTTGTATGTAGGGCTAAGCAGCAGCTAAACGCCCAATAGGTGACTTTTAATGCGAAAATCGTGCTAAATATAATTTACACAATAAATTTATACAATAATATATACTATAAGTTGACGTATACGTGTATTACTTTTGACTAATTCTAGTGGAATAGAACAGTAAGAAGCTCGCAATTAGTGATTTGCGTCCTTGTTAATGTAGGGAGTACGATAACATCAAGATTCAGACATATTTTAGAAATCAATTTAAGCGCTGTGCACATGCATACCTGGCATGGCTCAGATCTGGAGATTATTTATGAACACGATTTCAGTTGGACAAGATATTCGGCTTTAAGCGATATCAGAGGCGATATTTATGAGAGATTTTGTTGGCAATGTTAGCAGCGTTCGGCGATTTTATAATCATATTTGTGGCCTCGCGGCTTAACGTGTTCAGTGGCGAGTAAAAAGAGGTCCCACTGTTTTATATAAAAGATATAAGAATAGTAGGTAAATATGTACCAAGTGGTTCTATCTAAAATATAAATAAATAAAACAACCACGCCAGACGTGAGGTTATGCCCCCGTTAGTGTATACAAATATATCCTAAAATGCCACGTAAACTTAGCCTAAGTGTTAATAAAGGGAAAATACCTGGTTAGGCGACATTATAAATAAATATGCCTCTCAAAATGACGATTGGTCTAATATCTATATTAATATATTTAACATCTATAACATCTTTCTTGAAGGCATATATGATTTTCCAATACAGGTCAAAGGTGCCACTGCTTCTGTGAAGCTAAAAACTCGACGCTAGATGTCGTTGGTCTCTGCTTGCGGCGCGAGAACACAAAAAACATATTTTAAAAAACATTGAAACAATTACTCTCGCTTTTTTCTTTCTTCTAACTGAATGTGTGCATTTTTTCGCATTGCGAACGGACATAATAATAGACTCGTATTTCTTTGGAGTAATATTGTTCTCCGTATAATTTATCTCTGCGTGTTATTTTGTGACGTGGAGAATCAAGACTCTCAAGACATCTGCCTAGAGGATAAATAATATATCACAGTACACAAATTTGGTGCTATTTGTTGACCTCCATCCGTCTGCAAGCGACGATGTAGATGCAGAAACAAGGACGGCCCAACTGCCTAGAGGATAAATAATATATCACAGGTTAGTGGTCATCTTGTGGCTTGATTTTGGTTGACTCATATGTGTTCTTCAGGGAGAAAACGTAATTTGATATTTTCTGCATTGTCATCTTGAGAGGCATTACTATTTATACGTTGTCCGCCCACAATAAATACAATACCATTATAAAGAATGCATTTTAGTAATCTCATATCGCGCGAACAACGGTAAATGCAGAAAATTAACTTATAAATTAATTAAAGATACGTGAATTTGAATGTCGCCATTTTTATTTTTTACAATCTGCTTACTTACAGCTGTCAAATTTTGTTCGTTTTGCGGGCTGATTCTAATGTTTTTTTCCATTATTCTTATCTGTTTTCTTGAAACAATATGATACATAGACTTTGTTCTGTATACAGACTGATTTTTTTATTGTCTACGAGTGATATTTTTAAAGAAATAAGAAGTATTCTAACTCTTCACCCAACGATAATAGTCATTTTTGTTCATGGAATAGTGATGTAGAATCCTTTAAATCGGCATTTGTGTTTTTATTTTGACCGAAACATTTTCAGTAAAACGATATTATATTGTTTTGAAAAATATTTTCAATTAATAGGTCCTAGTACACAATTTTGGTATTTACTCTCGGGAGACTAAGTTTAATGTCAACTTATTAAATCATTTTGCAAAACCCATAGCTAAATACGCCTTCAGTCAATTTTATTGTAATAGATCCATTCATTCTTGAAGCATTTCCTTAAAAAAATATGAATAAATATATTGTTATTACTTCAAAAAAATTACAACCCCGAAATTAATTTTAATTTTAATGTATGTTTTTGTTAATATCTACAATATTTTGTTTTTAATATTTAACAGAAGTCCATCTGATCCGCTGATCGATAAGTTAAATTAAATCAAGAATCTACAAATAATAAATTAGAGGTATTTTTAAAAATATTTTCCAATAATTTATGAGGAATGTAATTTAGAAGTGTATTTTTTTAATAGAAATGCGAACACGGAATACTATGACATTAATATGACATAATCTGCGTTTGTATTTCCCGTTCATCATTCTACCGTATATTTCTTCCGTTTTTACGTTCTTGTACTATATGACATTTATATGTTATACTGGTTTGTTATTTTACGTTTTTTAATTTATTATTTTCAACATTCGGTTTCTGTTTTCAATTTTTTAGTGACCTGTAATTCAGTTTTTTAGTTTTTTTTATCCGTTCTTTTTTATTTCGATTTATTTATATGTGTGAAGCATTATGGACTAGGTCTGTTCAGCCGGCGTATGTATATCAATACATATTAATATACATAGTGTACACTATGTATATTAATATGTATTGAAGTGATTTTTTAAAAACACATTTAAAAAATGATATGAAACAAAATAAAATAAAAATAATATTTCTTAACGCCACTAAATAAACATTTACGTATTTTTATTTAACTGTAACTGGTTGCGGATATTTAATACGAACCGTTGTTTTTCCGAGAAACGATTCTCGACGTTTCGTTGAATTCTTATTAAACGTCATCAGGAGGACGACCTGTACCCGCGGAGGTAAAGGGCGGACTAATAAGGTCGTAAATTATATGCACTTTGTTGTTTACTTCTTCTACGATAGAGGTCGCCAGTGTGCAATATGTACAAGTTACGTCGGCGGACTTTACTGCTACGTCTCTCAAAGGTTGAATCAATGTCGTAAGAACAGGGCGCCAAATACCTCTACTGAAATTAGGATATTTGTATATTTCAACGGACTCCCTCACTAATCTGGGTATAAGGTGCGGGTCTGTTCGCATGCATGTTCGCAGATTGCCGATATATTGTTGTTTTTAATTGTTCCAATATGTTCCTTCAAACGTGTAGCGACATTGCGTTTGGTTTGTCCTATGTAAAATGCTCCACAATCGCATGGCACTCTGTATACACCTAGACGGTGTGTTATCATTTACGTATTGTAACGCCGGCCGCACACTGGATGCGTTTTCGTATCAAATTGAGTAGTACGTATACGTATACGCAAGTACATTTCTGACCTTCGAAGTAGTATTGAACATCGCACACTGTACATGATTTAGTAGTGCGTGTACGCACGTATAGATGCGACGCCCGCCACGATCCGAATTTTTTCGGAAAATTTTGCGATTTCGTACGATGGATATTGAAAATTTTGTCAATTTGACACATGACCACAAATGTTTGTGGGACCAAAGTGATTCAACTACGTGACCATCAGTGCAGATCATGGCGGAGAATCTCTAAAGAACTTAAAAATATTTGTATGTTTAATAATTTGGTTTAATGAAAGTGAGGTATAATTATGTACTTCGAACAAGAAGAAGAGTGAGGGAATTGTCATGTATGTAGTTGTCTATTATTAATGAAATCGTTAGTGTAAGACATTAGATTAAATAAGTAAGATATAGACAAAGAAACATTAGATTAAGTTATAAAAATTAAGACATTAAATTAAGTAAGTAAGACATAAACAATACAAGAATACAAAAATGTAAGACATTAAATTAAGTAAATAAATATACACAAGGAAACTTAAATTAAGTTATAAATTAAGTTATAAAAATTATTATATTAAATTAAGTTATAAAAATTAATAGTTAAGAAGGTATTGTAATAACATTTGAAAGTATATATAGATTGTTTTTGGTAAGATTTTTTCATTGCGTTATTGTGATGGTTTTTTGTAGAAGATTTTTCAATTTAGTCTAGAATTTTTTATAATTTTTTTCCGTCTTCATTTCATTGGGAAGAGCATTAAAGAATGATACTCCTTGATAGGAGAAATGGTGTTGGGCTGTGCTAGTATTACATTTAGGTATCAAAATATTTCCAGCTGATCTCGGTCTATTACTAAAACATCTAAATGTTCTATTATTGATATACATTTTGTGAATTTGAAGTACCGCAAATTTTTAATAGATTTGATTAATATTTGGGACGTTAAAAATGTTGAAAAGTTCCCTTGTTGGGAATATTGAGGGTTTCCTCAAAATCACTTTGATAATTACTCTCGGAACTATTTCCACTGGTAGTATATTAGACTTAAAGGTTCCACCCCAGCCAACTATACTATACTGTAGTATGGACTGGGCAAACGCAAAGTATACCACCTTAAGCATGTTTATTGATAAGATATTTCGTAGCCTTATGAATAGATATATGAGTTCTCTCATCCTAGTGACTGTGGAATGTATTTGCTCTTTCCATTTTAGATTGCTGTCAATTATGACACCCAAGTATTTGATTTAACAGACACTTTTCATTATTACAATTTTTGTTATCATCACATTGATTGGAGTGGATTTTTATATGAATGTATTCAGGTGAATCCTTTTTGATAATAGAAAACGAGATATATACAGTTTTTTCTGCATTTAAAGACAAAAAGTTTTTATCAAACCATGATTTTAAAATGTTAGCAGCTCTGTTTGCTTTTGTATTTACATCACCCCATGTCTTTCCTTTTATAATTAATGCAGTATCATAAAATACAATTTCTCCTTTTAAAGGTAATTTGAACATGTTGTTAACATAAATAATAAATAGTATTGGACCTACGACTGTTCCCTGCGGAATACCAAAAGATGTAGTTACTGATCCACTTAATTAACGTCCAAATTCCATAATAAATTCTCGTTTAAAAGTGGGTAAGCGTGTAATATAAATGTGTATTAATTATATTATATTGAATACACTCTTAAGTTTGTACATTTACCAAATAAATTTAATAATAATAAAAAAAACTTTTAAATATTTCTCCGATGTTATGAGCTCTCGTTGCACTTCGATTCTCCCCAGCATTTGTGAATCTATTAGATAGATTGTCATGAAATTTGTCATTATTTAAGTCTGCCATAATAGAATTTTCCAGAAGATACAGATTATTCATTTGGCACAAACGTTATTGGAGAAATGCGAAATGTAACTGATCGTGACCAACGCAAGACGCAATCAACGTTTGCGCTCCATACGTACGAAAATAATCGTACGAATACGTACGTAATAATTCGTATGCAAAGTGCGGCCGGCCTTACGAGATAAAAATAATGTGTTTTTATTTAAAATATTTAATATTGTCTTAAAAATCAAAAATAATAATCATATTAGGTCCTTACATATGAAATTGGCGTTTTGCCGTACTGGCAAATTTGATCTCAAATATCTTCTCTTTGGTTAGGAATTCCAAATCCAAATTTATACAGCTATTTACTCATGTATTTGTGTTTTGAAAATTATAATTCATTTGTTTTTTCCTCAATTGTTTTTTTCTTTGCGTCACTCAGTTTACAAAATGAAAAACTTGAAATATCGCGTTATTTACGAGTACGAGTTCCACCGTGGCGCCAATGCTGCAGAAACGGCTCGAAGGATTAATGATGTGTATGGCGACGGTGCCGCAAAAGAAAACACAGTGCGTTTTGGTTCCAACGTTTTCGTTCTGGAAATTCGACCTGCAGAACAAGCCCCGTGGACGGCCGGAGACCAAAGTTGATAATGAAGAATTGAAGGCTATTGTGGAAGCGGATCCATCGCAAACCACATCCGAGTTAGCTGCAGGCTGCGGTGTTAGTGATAAAACTGTTTTAATCCACTTGAAGCAAATTGGTAAGGTGAAAAAGCTTGAAAGGTGGGTACCTCACGAATTGAGTGAAGCAAATCAACAAACGCGCGTTGACTGCTGCGTTGCATTACTCAACCGGCACAATAATGAAGGGATTTTAAATCGAATCATTACCTGTGATGAAAAGTGGATCCTGTACGATAATCGGAAGCGCTCATCGCAATGGCTGAACCCTGCCGAACCAGCCAAACCATGCCCCAAGCGAAAATTGACTCCAAAAAAGTTACTTGTGAGCGTTTGGTGGACTAGTGCTGGTGTCGTTCACTACAGCTTTCTTAAATCTGGCCAGACGATTACGGCAGATGTCTATTGTCAGCAACTGCAAACCATGATGGAAAAGCTAGCTGCTAAACAACCGAGGCTGGTTAATCGCTCTAGGCCACTGCTGCTTCATGATAACGCTAGACCACACACTGCACAACAGACGGCTACCAAATTAGAGGAGCTTCAATTGGAATGTCTAAGACATCCACCGTATTCTCCGGACCTTGCCCCAACAGATTATCATTTTTTTTTGAAATTTGGATAACTCCTTGCAAAGGAAAAAATTCAACTCCGATGGGGCAGTCCAAACCGCCTTGAAAGATTTTATTGATTCCCGTCCGAATGGTTTTTTTAGTAAAGGGATCGATGAACTACCCATGAGATGGCAAAAGTGCATAGATAGCAATGGTACTTACTTTGATTAAATAAATATATTATAATAAAAAAAATCGGCTTTATGTTCCTCTCATACTAAACGCCAATTTCATATGTAAGGACCTAATATATTATAAAAAATTTCAATTAGATAATATATTTTAACGCCGCGCGTAAAATATTTTTCGTTTCATTTGGAGAGGAGAAATCAGCGCACCTCTAATGTGCCTTGGTATTGAAAAACATATCAAGCCCACTGGTGAACTTGAAAATTTTATGCACATATGAAAAGGTTCACGCACACTGCACTACGCGATTGAAAGGCACGCGTTAAAGTTTGCGCATTTCTGTTAGTTCAAATGACTTAAATGAACCAAGAATACTGTATATTGTTACGATTTTTAGTACATTTTTCTTTTGTAACTGTGGTATTTCACCGTGTACTGGGGGCTCTTAAGCAAATTAATATTCGAGCTCAAATTTCTTTTAATTTCCAAAATTTCAAAATTATTCATTTTATTACCCTTTCTACCTGCAACTCGTCAACCAATAATTAAATAGTTAATTAAAAAATAACTAATTTATTTCCAGTATTTTCACTTTTACACTTGACAATATATGAAAATTTTACATATTCGTATGAATGTGCGCATTTTTTTCTACATGTATAATTATTATAAATGTTTCCATAGAAGATACGTAGGCATATAAATATTATTTAGTGCAATTAATAATATTTCTATTTTTTATAATATTAAGCATTACATTCTTACTATATAAGCATCTTGCTTCAGATAAATTTTCTTTGTCTGGAGCAAGTTTTGTTTCAAAATGTCTGATATATTTCAATCTAGAGACTAATAATTACTCCTCCGCAAAATACTAACGGGTACTTCTTGCTCCAACCATGCAACTATTCAATTAGGGTAATTTTCTCGGCATTTTGAGATAATTTTAGCAAACTTTGCGACGAAGCATAAAGTACACGTACGGTTCTTTTTTTAAGGATTCAGAATAATAATGGAAGGTTGTAACATTTATATTACAATTAAAAGAATAGACCACAATTGTGCATATTTCTACCAAGAAACCTATATTCTTTCGCCGATCTGAACATAATTTAGCATTTTTACTCTTTAGGACCCACCGAAAATCAAATATTCCCGAGCTCCCGAAGATACCCGTGGCTATCACACCACATCCCCCCGATATAAATATGTATTTTATTGAAAGCCATCGGTTGGTGATTTTTCTCATTTGTGCCCTAGAACCCTGATAAAAATCGCCTTTCCCTGGACCAAAGTTATCAAATTTGTTAATCAAAAGTTATGCCTTAGAGCCTGCGTAGACACGACAAAGGACGAGGCATTGGGATCGACATCCCTACTAACACTGCTGAAATTATTTAAAATATACGCTTGTAATAGCTAGTTAATAATATGTAGGTATGTATAAACCCCTTCCAGTATCTACTGTTGCACACCATTGCAGATTATGGTTAGATTTGCCGGAGATACAGAGCAGTATAGTTCAAAAAACTTTGTACGGATCATATGTGATATATGTGGTATTTTTATCGAAATATCTATACCTATAAAACTCAATGTTTGTCTGTCTGTTCTCTATACCGTTTGTCCGATTCGATTCAAATTTTGTACACTTATGCAAACATAGGCAACATTTCCCCCTATTCTCATACCCCTTCTCCTCCCCCTGACATATTTTCGATGCAAATCTGTACCGTTTGACCGATAGGACTAACAATTTGGAAAATTACTCTTTAGGACTCGGCGGGTAACATAGGCAACATTTCCCCCCTATTCTCATACCCCTTCCCCTCCCCCTGACATATTTTCGATAAAAGTCTGTACCGTTTGACCGACCGGACTCAAAATTTGAAAATTTATTATTTAGGACTTGGCGGGTAACATAGGCAACATTTCCCCCCTATTCTCATACACCTTCCCCTCCCCCTGACATATTTTTTTATAAAAATCTGTACCGTTTGATCGTTCGGACTCAAAATTTGAAAGCGTATTCTTAAGGACTCGGCGGGTAACAAATACGACATTTCCCCCCTATTCTCATACCCCTTCCCCTCCCTTGACATATATTCGCTGCAAACCTGTACCGTTGGACCGATCGGACTCAAAGTTTTAAAACTTATTCTTTAGGACTCAGCGGGTAACATAGGCGATATTTCTCCCTTATTCTCATACCTCTTTCCCTCCCCCTGACATATATTCGATGCAAATCTGTACCGTTTGACCGATCGGACTTAAAATTTGGAAATTTATTCTTTAAAACTCGGCGGGCAACATAGGTGATATTTCCCCCCTATTATTATAACCCTTCCCTTCCCCTCACATATTTTCGATGCAAATCTGTACCGTTGGACCGATTGGACTCAAAATTTGGAAACTTATTCTTTAGGACCCAGCGGGTAACATAGGCGATACGAGCGATACGGTAAATACGAGAATAAATTCTCATTTAAAAGTGGGTAAGCGTGTAATATAAATGTGTATTAATTATATTAGATTGAGAACAGCCACCCTTAAGTTTGTACATTTACCAAATAAATAAAAAAATCCCCCCTGTTCCTATACCCTTCCCCTCCCCTGACATATTTTAGATGCAAATCTATTCGATCGATCGCACTCAAAATTTGGAAACTTATTCTTAAGGAATCGGCGGGTCACATATGCGGCATTTCCCCCCTATTCTTTTAATTCTTCCCATCCGCTGATATATTTTGTTGCAAATCTGTACCGTTTGACCGATCGGATATAAAATTTGGAAAATTATTATTTAGGACTCGGCGGGTTACATAGACAAAATTTCCTCCCTATTCTCATACCCCTTCCCCTGCCCCTGACATATTTCGATGCAAATCTATACCGTTTGAATGTAACTTTTGTTTAACCTCACAAATTTATTTTAAACTTAATCCTTAACACATGCAACGCCGGGTATGAACAGCTAGTTACATATAAATCAGAATAAACTGTTTAAGCCACTTGATCATAGGTGTAACAATACTATCGCTTACATTCCTCCAACTTTACAAGAATTTCGAATGACTGTAACCTCTTTTTCACAGACATCATTATCAAATGGATGCCGCTATGAATTCGCTTATAAGTAGTGCCGTAAAAAAGTGAAAATAACTTGGATACATTTTACAACTATTTCGCACAATTCTGAAAGAAAATTTTTCTTAATTAGTTTTAGCTACCAAGTCCACCTCTTAAATCACACACAATAAAATTCGTTCTGACACATCCATAAGCATAGATCAATCCACCATCAACGCGGTCAGTAAACAATGTACCTACTTTATATTTACGATATACTAGTTTATGCAAATTGAATACAGGAAATTAATAAAGCACTAAGTGCCAAAAACAATTTTTTTAAGATAAGAATACAGATTAATACCTACTGTCTGCCTTCGCCAATACATTAAACACGTCACTGACATCCTATCTGTGTTTATTTCCTAGTTATATGGGAATGCATATCGCATAAGTATTAAGTGCCTCGTATTTTTTTGTAAATAAGGCAATGAAAAAAATGAGTATTTTTATTGTTTTTAGTATTAATATGACTAACTCACGTGAGGTACCGATGTATAGTAGTGTTGAAAATATTAATAAAAATGTATGTAAAATAGCACATAAATTTGTCGGGCTTATTCCCTTGATTGACAGCCAACAGAAGGAGTTTGTATGCACGAACTGTTTTGTATGAATAAATATAAAATAAATGAATAAATATAAGCATACAATCAGTAAGCAAGGGCTAAACATCTTTTCATTTGAGAAAGGCAATCGATGGGTAGGTGTTTCCGGGTATGTATAAACACCGATACAACGAAACAGTGCGCGTCATACGCCCGGCTTACACCCTTACACACGCTAATCACACGCGATCGTCTTTCTTAAAAGGAATTGTTATTCGCAAACTTGACTTGACCCATACTTTTTCTGGTTCCTATATTTTACGATGCACGTGCCTCCGCCATTACTCCGCCGGAACGACGGACCAATAAAACGGCGGCGCTGCTTTACACGTCGTCATTAAAATTACATTAAAATAGTCCTGGAAATGTCCTGGTTTTCATAATGTGACATAAATTTAACAATTATTGTGCCGCTGCAAGTTGCGACCGACAGACTTCCCAAACTAAAAGAAAGCAAAAGCGAGACATCTTTTACGACGACCCAGCGGCGAAGATATGACACTCGTCGGAGAATTTCTCAGATACCTACGTAAATCAAAATCAGACTGGTTTTGTACGTGAACTTATCCGCGTGCACAAAACCTGTCCACTTCCAACTCATGTTTATGCGTTACGCATGCGTAGCGTCCATTTTTTACCATGATTTATGATTTTTGTATTTGATGACGTCTCTACAAGACCTTTAGGTACATGAAAAAAAAAAAATTTTAAAAACCACGCTTCTATTGTAGTGTACTAAAAAGTAAAAAAAAAATACCTCACTCTCCAAATAAAAGGTGGGCGCTTAATAAGTTGATGGAGGGAAGGCTCCAACGTTTTTATTTGGAATGAGGCAAAAATTTTTGCCTAAAAATTTATTATTTACTTTTTAGTACATTTAAGAGTAGCTTGTTGGTCTTGTGGTTAGGACACTGGCCTCGTGATCCAAAGGTCGCGGGTTCGAACCTCACTCCAGACTAGCAAGTTAGTCCTATTGTCATGGCACAAGCGTTTAGCTTAGTTTGAGAATAGTAAGAATATTGATGTGACACATCTCTATTTTTATCAAAAAATATATATATATATATATATATATAAGCGTGGGTTTAAAAGAGTTTTTTTTATGTCATATAATTTAATTCTTTCCATCCACAATCATACGCAATCCAGCATACATAATCATTTCGGTAGAAAACTAGCGCCATTTTATGGCGGGCTCATTAACTAATTTCCCATATAATTTTCCTTTATTTCCTACTTCACATATTTTTACAGTACAGATATTTAATTTAATTAAATTAAGTATGTCATTTATACTGCTAACATATCTGGTTATAGACTGAATTATGTACATTACTTTGATTATATTACACGAGAAGTTCTGTTTGCTCGGAGAGGTAGCGTGTACAAAATTTTATGGTTACAACCTATTACGATTAATACGTTTCACCTATTTTATATCACATTGTAATTTACTAAAATATCTAATTTAAAAATATATATTAATTAATTATGATAGATTAATTAAATAGTGATTTGAATCATGAATTGTCATCGAGAATACGTCTGTGTGCAAAAATTCAGTTCGAATGCCCATTGGGAAGCGGGTGAAATATCGATTATAAGATTCTGTCCGGACAAAAAGGCTAATATAAGCGTGATAAAAAAAATTGAGCCCGCATTGTATCGATCGTGAACTGATATGTAGAGTTTGAGGATTTAAAGTGCTTGTTAAAAGTTTATCCTCAAAAAGTATTTCCCAAATTAATGAAAATTAAAAGAATGATAAAAAAATTAAAAAAGCAAAAAATAATGACAAAACCAATAAAGCGAATCACATTTTCTACATGGATTTGTTAAATGTACGCTCAGCTTACATTTCTAATATGTAGTTTGGAAAATAAATGTCAGGTTGATGATGATCTATCTAAATATAATAATTCTTTGTCTGTCCATAACTTGCTGGAATGACAACTTTAGATAATTAGAGTGCGACACGCAATCAGCGCACGGCTCACGTTGTGCGGTCGATATTAATTACCAGCTGTTCGTACCCGGCGTTGCACGGGTTAAGGATTAAGTTGAAAATAAATTTGTGGTATATAGGTTCGATTCGAACGTTATAGATTTGCATCAAAAATATACCAGTGGGAGGGGAAGGGGTAAAAGAATATGGGGGAAATATCACCTATGTTACCCGCCGAGTCCTAAAGAATAAGTTTCCAAATTTTAAGTCCAATCGGTCAAACGGTACAGATTTGCAACGGTCAAGCGGTACAGATCGAAAATATGTCAGGGGGAGGGGAAGGGGGAAAATAATAGGGGGGAAATGTTACCTATGTTACCCGCCGAGTCCCAAAGCATAAGTATGCAAAATTTGAATCGAATCAGTCAAACGGTGTGGATTTTTATGGAGAACAGACAGACAGACAGACAGATAGACAGACGTTTAGTTTTTTAGGTATATATAGATTATTATACTGATTTCAGTAAAGACAGTGAGCTACAAGATTTCGCTTAAAAAAATTTAAAACTAAGGAATACTAAAAATCATTTATGATTTTTTACAAACTAGGTATACAATAATAACTACTATGAAAATACGCGGCCGATGTTTGAATTTGTGCGCGTATTTGAATTATTCAGCCTAATTTACGTCGCGGTATCCAAGATGTTGTTACATAGGTACATCGATACATCAGTACCTGAATCACGATCTTCGTCCACCTTGGTACAAGCGCGGGGTTGATCTTGACACGAGATTTCGCAGCCATTAAATCATTCTGAAGAGCAGCGCTCGGCAAATTACGGCCCGCGAGCCAAATCCGGCCGCCGCCTATTTTTAATCCGGCCCGCGACTGAATATCATTTGTTACACGAAAAAATAAATAAAATTACGCGCTCTTACGCGACTAAACGTAAAGATGAAGCAGTGCTCGTGCGTGAACCGTATTGCCGAAAATTTGCTTAAACCAAGTCCGAACATTTCTTTTCAAATATTATAGAAAGCACCATTCCAAAAATAAATCACGGCGGATATATTTTCTGAAATTGGGCCGGCGCGGCGCCACACTGCGCGTATCTTCGGCTGCGTATTTTTCTTCGCGTTAAATCGGCAAAGCAAATAGATCGGCCGATCATCCGTGTAGTGTGTTTGATAAGCGCATATTGTATGGAAAGAAATGTAGCGGCGTCCCGCGACGGAATATCCGCGTAGTGTGGCGCCGGCCTGGAACTAAAAAAAAGTTACAACAGCTTTTTCAGATCTCTATACAAGTGCGAAACACATTTGAATTTTCAAAATACATTTGTCTGTATAAGTGAGGCGCTTTCGTCGGACCTTCGGCTGTAAGTGGAAGGATCTGCAAAATGATGCGCCAAAAAAAATTGTTTAAACAATTGATCTAATCCAAGTCTACAATATAAATATACCTTTCTGGAGATGAATATGTCCAATAAAATATAATTATGCACAAATGAACAATGTTAAATCGCAACAAGTCATTATTAATAGATGAGCGTATGTAAACAACTTCAATATGAACAACCATATGAAATATAATCCCAGAAAAAAATAATTACATTCAAAGCATTACAAAATTTGACCTGCTCTACAAATTGTTTATTAATAAATGGAAGTATTTTACTGTTTTTCTTTTGTATCAGCCTGTAGA
Organism: Agrypnia vestita; assembly: GCA_016648135.1. Lineage (NCBI taxonomy): Eukaryota > Metazoa > Arthropoda > Insecta > Trichoptera > Phryganeidae > Agrypnia > Agrypnia vestita. The sequence continues at coordinate 24,949 of JADDOH010004175.1, forward strand.
TGTATAAATATTATGTAAAAACACCATTTCCTAACAAAGACAACATTCACACCTGTGAATAGAATTACATACTTAAATGTCTTCGAGATTGCTACCTGGCCTGCTGAGCCAAAAATGTTACGGTCCGGTCCTTTCTAAATAAATTGCCGAGCCCTGCTGTAGAGGGCCGATACAAGCGCGAGCAGGAAGCCGATTACCGCCGATTAAGAGTTATGTTAATCAGAAACCTCGATGTAGGGTTAAATGATTTATAGTCCCGTTTGGACACAGTTTCTCCAAAAGTTGGGTTCAGAAAAGCTAGGAAACGCATTGTACAAGCATACCTCGATTTACGATGCTTCGCTTTACGGCGCTTCATTAATATGGTACTTTAAAAACTAAATGCTTACCTAAAAATTAAAATTAATGAAACAAAAAATTTACGCCAGGTCAAAAGAGTGTCTTGTTGTATTATCTTCTCCCACCCGCTAGTCATAAAACTAACATTCCATGTGCCAACTAACAAACATTGTAAATTAAAAAATTTAAAAACATGTTAAGTACCTGGCAATGGTCTGATAAGCTTAATAGAAATTTCGTAATTGATTAACGAATTTTCTTTTTAAATAGCCGGCAGAATAATAAAAAAGAAATGTAATTATATAGAATTAATAAATAGCCGCCACATTTTTTTCGGAATTATGCTGGCTAACAAACTCAACAAAAATATTTACAAGTTTTCATTTTCAGAAAAGTTGTGTTCACAAAAATACGCTACTTGATCAAAAAATGTTTTAAAATTTTCCGATCATCAAAATATTTTCCGCAATAAGTAGGTAGTATCTACCTATTCCTATCGAAATCTACATAACTGAAATGAAAACTTTCAAATCTAACTAATATTATAGGTACATCCCTAATCTTTGGTGCATTTACTTTCATTTTATCATATCACGATGAGAACATTTTAACATTTTATTTCTGTAATTACATTCTACGCACACCAAATTATTATTATTAATCACTACTCATATATGAATATTTACTTATACAAATAAATTTCATCGGGATTATAATGAACAACACTTTCTAAAATAAAAAAAATATAGAACTCTACCTATGACATTGAGAACAGCTGGGAAATTTAATCGGTTCCATCAGGTGATCAATCAGAACATGACGAAGGTCCTGCGCAAATTAAATACTTATTAAAATAAATTTCATCGTGAATAAAACCAACGGAACAATTTCGAAAATAAAAAATTATAGAAATCTATCTGTGAAATTGAGAACTGCTGGTGAATTTATTTGGTGTTCGATCAGGCGATCAATCAAAACATGATGCAGGTCCTGCGCAAATTATGAAAAGTGTATTAAACCACGCATTAAGGCGCTAAGAGCGAATGACAGTAAACCGTTCCTTTTTTACTCGAAGTCTCGCAGCAAATTATAGTCCGCTATCGACACCTAAGGACGACGATTACATATTTCACCCTACGCTTTGAAAATTACAAACATTTTTTTGAGAACAGGCAATGGAGATTTATGACTTCATTTCTGTTGGCTGCATTTTTAAATAAGTGATCCATTTTTATTCAATTGCAATTCATTTCTTAAATAATGATAAATTAAATATATTTTTTAATACAAACGTTAAAATTTATAATTAGCTATGTACATTGAGATGTGATCAAATACGATCGCACTTATCCACCTTAAATACGGCGATTTAAAAAGGCCTGTATCCGAGCGTGCGATTGGTACCCGGCAGGCCTGCCAATTTCACTTTTATTTTTTCGGCGTCATTCTACCTGCTAGCTTGACTGACA
>JADDOH010004176.1:0-55141 GCA_016648135.1 Agrypnia vestita
GTGGTGAGATTCGTATTCTTATTAACGCGACTAGACTAATATAGAACGAATTCTTACCTAACTATGGAAATAACAAACGCACGTAACTAATCCGTACTCGTAATTAACATAACGGATTTACTTACTAAAGATGATAGAACGCCTAACCGTTATCGACACGAAATCCACGTATTATCTTCAAACACTTATAGACGAAATGCCAGAGACATAAAACATATTTCCGAAATTACTTTGGGCCCTTCTAGAAACCGCTCTAGAATTCTACAGTTTCGCCTATACGAGAGATAGCCGATATCGTCCACGTCCTGAGTCGGCCTAAAAGCCAACTATATGCGGCGTAGCTGAGGAATAAACGCTAGTAGCAAAACTTCCTTACATTGTACCGCCATAACTATAATACCACCGGGTTTAAAATACTGAAATATAAAACAATACAATCGTTACCAAGTTAACGGCATGCGCTAAAGATTCCGCCCGCCTTGATTATCAATACCTCATAATAGCAGCTTAGAACAGTGTTAGCACAACCACACGCGGTACCCATTTATGACAGATTTACAAGATATAATAGCATACGTTATATTCAAAAACACAAGTAAGAAACCTACCGTTAGCGCGTCCCACGTTGTCCGATCTGCTCAATCCTTTCATAGTACTAGTGGGGGAAGACAAACATATTTATAACAACTAAGACGCATCCAGAGGCTCAGGGCAAGCTTTGTCTGACATTATCACAGCCCGAGATTCTAAGGGAATGGAAGATACAATTTTGTAAGTGAAATATAAGAAGTGTCTGACCACTTCTGTTAAAACGTGGATTTTAGATGCCCCCCCCCCCCGGTAGGGGGGAGGGGGATGCGGCCCCAGAGCATCGCCGCATCCGGTGGTTAACTCCTGTTTAGACATAACCTCCCACACTAAGCTGCAGACCAAAACCAACCCGAGACTCTGTTGCCTCTGCTGGGATCCATTCAGCGTCCTCGTCCTCCTGGCGACAAACATATCAGGAAGTAATCCCGCAGCTGATATTAAGGTTTGTATATTGTCCCGCGGGGCAGTCAAATTGACTGGTGTATAATGATGGGGATCCCACGTCGCGGCTACATGGGCCGGATTATTATGATGTTTACTGCTGATAAAAGGGCTGAATGAACTAACTGGGTGACTGGAAAAGACTCATCCCTGAGTGCGTCAGACAGAGCCATGTTAGCATCGCCAATTATAATTGATGTGATTGATCCCACGGTGTAGTCTGATTGACTAGAGATATTAAAGAGATAGTATAGATGTGAATGATCCCACGGTGTAGTCTAATTGACTAGAGATATTAAAGAGATAGTATTCCAGAGTGAATGTTATGGTTAATTGCGTGGTTCCTGATATGTATGTCCTGTGCCAGAGGAAAAGGGCTCCGAAAGGCTCCTGGTATACAGCAGTATAGTAAAGATGATTAATGATGTGTCAGGGTGAGATGTCAACTGGCATTCCCGATCAGGATACTCGTTCAAATAAATCAGCTTCTATTCAAGATATAACCATGGAGATCTGGATTCGATGACACCGAGGACGACCAAGCATCGAGGTTCTTCCCACCAGCGTGTTACGGGTGAGTTCTCGACGCCGAGCTATAGGAAACAGCCGCATATTCTTGAGCCGTAGCCTCTCTATTATAAGGATGGTATGCGTTAAGCTGCCCATGTTGTACGCCCACCTGGCGTGTCACGACACTTTGATCGCCACGATGCGAAAGAACCCCGATCTCCCTCCTTTCATAATCAATTCTGTCAGTCACGACAATCAAATTGGTGATGGGTGATGAAACTATTTTAGTACAGTATAAATTAGAATGTACATGATGGAGAAATAGCTGTCACTCCTGCATTCAGAACATAGAGGTTTGAAATCAATAGCCCCGCGACGATCAATCGCTGAGATGCTTCCCACCAGCGTGTTACGGGTGAGTTCTCGACGCCAAGCTATAGGAAACAACCGCATATTCTTGAGCCGTAGCCTCTCTATTATAAGGAAGGTATGCGTTAAGTTGCCCATGTGGTACGCCCACCTGGCGTGTCATAACGTATCGATCGTCACAGGGTCAATGAATTCCGACCTCCCTCCTTCCATTAGCAAATCTTACAATGTTAAGATTCTTTTCATTAGTAATTTTAAATATGTTTAAGTTTTGCATACAAGCACCACGTTCAACAGATGACAAGAAGAATAGTAATAGTAAAAGGTCCTTAGCTGACAGAAGTTGAAATTCTCTGCAAACTGTCCATATCCTCTAGTAACGCCTTCAAATGATGTTCTCCTTATATGTGTTTTCCAATAACAGCTTTCCAGTCATGTATTTAAAGTAACGTCATCCTTGTGTGTGTGTGTACTACAATATCTGCCTTCCAGTTAATGATTCCCAAAAATGTGTTTTCCTTGTATATATATATTTCAATATCAGCGCCTGTAAAACTGTATTAGATTCTAGAAACAAAAAGACTATTCCCTCTACGCCGAGCACATACAGAACACAAGTCCCTTCAATCTAGTTCATCCACGGTTATGAAAAAGGCGAAAGAATAGTAATTGTAAAAGGTCCTTAACTGACAGAAGTTGAAGTTCTCTGCAAACTGTCCACATCCTCTAGTGGCGCCTGTGTTTTCCAATAACAACTTTCCAGTTATGTATTTAACATAACGTCCTCCTTGTGTGTATGTGTGCTTCAATATCTGTCATCCAGTTAATGATTCCCAAAAAAGTGTTTTCCTTGTATATATATATTTCAATATCAGCGCCTGTAAAACTGTATTAGATCCTAGAAACAAGAAGACTATTCCCTCTACGCCGAGCACATGCAGAACATAAGCCCTTTCAATCTAGTTCATCCACGGTTATGCAAAAAGGCGAAAGAATAGTAATTGTAAAAGGTCCTTAACTGACAGAAGTTGAAGTTCTCTGCAAACTGTCCATATCCTCTAGTGGCGCCTGTGTTTTCCAATAACAACTTTCCAGTCATGTATTTAACATAACGTCCTCCTTGTGTGTATGTGTGTTTCAATATTTGTCATCCAGCTAGTGATTCCCAAAATAGTGTTTTCTTTGCATATATATTTCAATATCAGCACCTGTAAACCTGTATAGGATCCTAGAAACAAAAGACCATTCCCTCTATGCCGAGCACATGCAGGACATAAACCCCTTCAAACTAGTTCATCTACTCTGTATAGTGATATCACAAGCAGACATAAACAATATAATTACAAGTATGCTTGCGTCCTCCCCCACCTTGGTGGAAATATTCGCATTTGTATTCACCGAATAGTAGGCGTGACATTCGTATTCGTGAAGGTAGTATTCGTTGCATCAAGGTAATTATATTTACAAGTATGTTCAAGTTCCCCCACCTTGGTGGAAATATTCGCATTCGTATTCACCGAATAGTAAGCTTGACACTCGCATTCGCGAAAGTAGTATTCGTTGCTTCACTCACAATAATAAAATCATATAGATAAATAATTACGGTAACTCATAAAAATATGATATTATTTATATTAAATGAATAAAACAAAACAATCTGTCATATAAGTAAATAACTATGGAATCTATTTTCATACTGTTCCAAATCTCCACCAAACCAGATATATGCGTCCCTCGGAGCGGCGCGCCGTCCGGTCAAGGTCACGTGATGCCGTCCCGTGTGGGACGTAATCAAATTAGAATATCGCACCATCTGTGGTGTTTTCTTCAAACTAGAATCTAACCTAAACAATGTCATATGAATAACTATCGCGATTACGGAAGACCGAAGGTTAACTACCCCTGAACAAACCCTTCCCCCTAAATACGTACGTCTGACAATCACTATAAAATGCAACCATGTATTATTAAAAAGGCGTAGCAATATATCGAAAGATAATTATTATTACAGTCATGTTTGAGTTCGATAGATGGCGGTAGTATAACAATTTTTATTCATATGCCAGGCTGACCTGTAAATAATATCTTGCATTCGAAGCAGAATAAATTTTAGCGCAAACCATATTGCACAAACATTAAAATCCGACACCGTAAACATCCCCTGCAATATTATCAAGTAAAACGCTATCCTAAATAACCAATAATATTTTAATTCTATTTATTTACGTACCGCCAGAACTTCTCCGTCCGGGACGAACATATAACGCGATTGTACCTTTCAAAGTGCCACCTCTTACGCGGCAAAAATATCTATTATAATCGTGCTATGAATATAACCTATTCTCGTCTCATAATGGGGGCCTTGCGTCAATACGAAAACCCTTTCTAGAATTAATAAATGCGGCTTAATCTTAATAGATATAATAATATATACAATTCGAAATACGTCTTTATAAGAACTTGATAGGAACAAATCGTGTTTAAACGATTGCCTAATGATACGCAATACAAACGAGTGTAACGAGTCCAAATAAACCATACATTCATGTTTTAATAAAATAAATATAAAATCCAGATGCATTTTTAAAATATATTATTTGGAGGAAATTTCTCGAACGATTTGAATTTATATCACACTGACAACCCTAGATATTATTTACACATAATTACCCCGATCTCAATTATTCCCTAAATAATACAGCCCGATAGTAAAAATAATTAACCGTAATAGAAAATATAAATGTGATCCCCAGCTGAAGACCGTATTGCACGCTACCCACGTAATACAACAATTATTATACTGCTACTAGGCAAATCATATAGAAATCTGTGTATTCAGTCGGCAGTATAGATAATACAAAAATTCCTTTGCATATTTGAAAATTACATAAGTATTATGGAAGAACGCCTGCTGGATTATCACAGCCGCAAAATTACGAATTATCATATATTAAATCTGATGCGCGCATAGTAATATAAAGTTCTAAATATAATACACATAAAAGGCAATAGAAATAAATAATATTGGAAATGCTTATCCGTTCACTGTTCCAAATCTCCTTTGAATTATTATCAAACTCCGGCTTTTTCCTCGGTCCAGTTAAATTATCTTCCTTATTTCGGACTCTCTTCGACAAGGCCTCGGCCGACCTCAAGGCTGAAAACTCCAGTCCGCTCTCCAATTTGTATCGCTAAAAATAGTTCCTATCTCTCGCCATTTTTGACTCCAACCTACGTGTAAGGGTAAAGGTCTATCTCTCAGAACGCTTCTCATTGGCCAGATCCGCGGCGAACGGCCGCATCTGCGATTGGTCCATCTCGTCAAACAAAATAACATAAAGCCTGCTTTACACGCCCGCGTGCAGAAATAATAAAGCTCGCCCGCACCTACTTATCCGGCAAATATTTAATTATAGAGTATTTATGAATTGTGGTGCTTCTCCTTATCATGAGCTTTTAGCAGATAGATATTTTCGTATAATTTTTTAGCAATGTCTATTTGAATAGGCCAATATCGTTACAGCTTCCCTCTGGGGCGGCGCGGTACGATCGCATGAGCAGGAACGCGTCGCCACAAACATAGGTAGCTATTAGGCCCCTTCGTTCCTTCGTTTGGCATCATTTGGTATACCCTTAGAAAATTCTCCCGAATTGTTGCGAACTGTTTGTATACTTTGTTTCGTGACCGCCGGCGGCCGGCCGCGAAATGGTGAAGTGTGATTGGTCAAAACGGACATCCGATACGTTCTACGCTAATCCTTAGCCAGGATTTAAAACTTTAATAAATCCGACCAGTTGATAGTTGGAAAGCGAAGTGTGCCGGTGTCTTTTTCTTTTGAGAATAGATAATTTTTTTCTACATATTTTTTTCCTGACGATAAGCAAATTTATTTTGATAAGAATTTAACATTTCCTATTTAATTAATTTTTTAAACACTATATATTATTATTAGTATATATATATATATATATATATATATATATTTTTATTCATATTTTATCAATTTGTGAATTAACATTAACATATAGATATATGTCGTCATGGACTTTTTATACTCCTTTTTGAGTTCTACAACTTCTCTCAAAAACGTTCATTTATCTCTTACTGTTAAGGTACCATTCGTAAGAAACGTATTCGCTCGACCGTTTTTTCGTCGAATTTAATTGTAAAAAGGGTCACCATGAAAAGCTCTTTTATTTTATTTAGATAATATATAATCTGTAATAATATATAACCCTGAAAGTCCATTCTAAACATTAGTGAATAATTGTTTTAAATCGGATGAGTAGTTTTGAAGATTACCTCCGACATCCAAACTTATAATCTTACAAACTTTACCCCCTAATATATATATATCTATACAATTATATATATAGTATATATATATATATATATATATATATAGAAATATTATATATATATATATTATATATATATAATATATATAGAGATGTATATAAATATTTTTTTTTTCTGGTATTGTGTAATATGTTAACTAGTTTTCCGATCTTGGTATCGTATTCCATTTTATTTATTATATTCCAATCTGTTTTCTTTAAATATATGATTTTTTATTGTTACATTTTATTACTGTTTTAAAGTTCACTTTTTTGTTATTATAATTTCAAATTTTTTTTGTGATCAGTCATGTTATACCTTGACATTACGGTCAAATTTATTTGATGTGATATCATAAATCCATAAAGGTTTGGGATGTTTCTGTTATTTTCGTGTAGTCTTTAAGTAGTTGATTCGGACTCGTCTTGTGTATATATCATCAGTATCTTTTATTATTATATTAATTTTTTATCTCGTATATTTTCTGAGCGCCAATTTCAAAAATATGCTTAGAAGTCACTTTTACTAATGTATATCCCAGCTCCGAAAAAGGACTGATTAATGTCTACCCGAATGTCAAATTCCTTCCCAAAACCAAACTGATAGAATTAGCACCGACAAAGTAAAAAACCACAACGATGTCCATTCACCTTTGCCGGCTAAAATAACTGTTTCGCTGATAGTTCGAAATGAAGTTTATTTGTTTCAAATGTTCCTGTAGAATTCACAAAAGCAAAAAAAGCTTTTAGAATTTCACCTTTATAACCAATGTCGTCGTTAGATTAAATTTATTTCTACACCTATAAAACTCAATGTCTGTCTGTCTGTCTGTGTGTCTGTTCTCTATACAAATCCACACCGTTTGTCTGATTCGATTCGAATTTTGCATACTTATGCTTTAGAACCCGGCAGGTAACATAGGTGACATTTCCCCTCTTTTATCTTACCCCTTCCCCTCCCCTGACTTATTTTCGATGCAAATCTGTACCAATCGGACTCAAAATTTGTAAACTTATGCTTTAGGACTCGGCGGGTAACATAGGCGATATTTTCCTCCTATTCTCATACCCCTTCCCCTCCCTCTGCCTTATTTTCTTGACTTATTTTATGATATTTCCCCCCTATTATTTTACCCCTCATCCTCCCCCTGATATTTTTTCAATTGAAATCTGTACCGTTTGACCGATCGTACTCAAAATATGGAAACTTATTCTTTAGGACTCGGCGGGGAACATAGGCGATATTTCTTCCTTATTCTCATACCCATTCCCCTCCCCCTGAAATATTTTCAATGCAAATCTGTACCGTTTGACCTATCGGACTCAAAATTTGGAAACTTATTCTTAAGGACTCGGCGGATAATATATGCGATATTTCCCCCCTTTTCTTTTAACTCTTCCCCTCCCCTGATATATTTTCAATGTAAATCTTTACCTTTCGACCGATCCGATTCAAAATTTGGAAACATATTCTTTAGGACCTGGCGGGTAGCATATTCGACATTTTTCCCCTATTCTTTCAACCCCTGCCCTCCGCTGATATATTTTCAATGCAAATCTGTACCATTTAACCGATCGGACTCAAAATTCGGAAACTTATTCTTAAGGACTCGGCGGGTAAAATATTCGACAATTCCCCGCTATTCTTTTACCCTATCCCCTCCCCCTGATATATTTTCTCTGCAAATCTATACCGTTTGAATCTAACTTTTTTTTACCCTCAGAAATTTATTTTAAACTTAATCCTTAACCTATGCAACGCCGGGTATGAACAGCTAGTATAAAATAAAACACGAAATTGAATTTGATTATGCACAGCCAACGGGAAAATTTTTCGAAAAAGCAAATAAAAGAAGATCTAAAACGAGCACAATGCTCCTTGGCAATCTCGACAACTGAATCTAAAATAAAAGCTCCGTTTTTTTAGTATTTCCCATTCGACATTTATTTTTCAAAACAATAAAATATGTAAAAAAAAAAACTGCCATTTTAGTTCGAAAAATTTCTTTAAAAACTTTAAAAAAGTTTTAAAAATAAAAATAGATAATATTAGCAAGTTCTTACTCGAATAAATAATAAAAAACACAATTTTATTCAATAAATACATAATATAAAAGCAGTATCAATTTTGAAGACATTTTCATTACTTTCATTGCTTAATTCTTTGTAAGAGGTTAAAGTTTTATAAATTCCTTTAGGAATGAAATATTTTGGAAGCAACAACGAACAGCAGGAGAATGATATTGTGATTTTCTTTGTCTGCCTAGAAGGATCTGCTCTCAGGAACTCTGGAATTTTCAATAAAACGCCAGAATGTTCTTCTTGATTTATTCAGTTACGTACAGATTACAATAATATTCGCAGCAAGGTATTACAATAGCGGTTCCATCTTAACTCTCCATGTTCATGTTTTCGAATTTAAACCTTCTCTCATCTATCTCCTGTCCCTTTCACGCACTCAGACAGACGTCCCATCTAGATGCATGATAGATATTACGTTGCATAAACACCTCAATCGCTATCTGATTTAATTGATTATGCCAATGTCCAACAATTAGTTACACATTGTTGGTTTGTTATTACCTGGAACGAAATATTGTTTTGAATCATGACTATTACTATTCTACTTTTTCTACTGCGAGAATAACGTATTTTTTTATTTCCTATGTGTTTTATTGCACCATTTGAATATCTTCTTTTAACATGAGTTTCACTAATTATCAGCGTTATAAGTTTCTTCTTATCTAAAAGTATTGCAACATTTTTCAATAGGCTAAAGGGCTCTGTGTATTTAAATATAATATTTCTCCTTCGTTTTACTGAGTTCACCTATGTAATTAATATTTTAGCTACTTTGTGTGTACATGTTTTTTTTTTTTTAATATAACTTCCAGTTATATAACATTTTCTTTCTACTCTATTAAAACTATACCTAAAAATATATAAATTTTATCTTTGCCCCTCTCCAAAAAGAGATTAACTCTTGTGCTTGGTGAGAGGGTTTGTAAAAAAATATGATATGTATTTGCTTTTGTGTATTTACATGAATGAACATTGGCACATACATTGGCTACGTATGCTATCAGTGAATGGATACCCACCACATTCCCAGGACCGTTTTATGAGTAAAGGCTCCCATGTCGGTTATACTCATACGTCGCCAGGTTGACAATTTTTTAATCTAAAGGTATCAGAAGAATCGAAATTATCAGAAAATATGCTACTCTCTCCAAGTACGGCTAGATTAGTCGTAATCGGTCGTACACCAATCGCTACGAATACTACACTTAATATATCGAATAAAATAGTGCATCAATACGTAAGTTGTCATGTAAACTACGATATATAGAATGCCCTCAATAATTTTAAAGACGCAGAACTCCATGCAGGTGGGGTTTTCTGTCTGTGCTTCGTCGCTTCTACCCGACTCCAGGGCATTCTTGGGTCCTCCAGGGGAAGCCATCTGGAAAAAATAAAATATACAAATATAAATTTGTATATTTTGGACAGTTTTGGTTCGCTTTCTTTACAATTTATGGCACGATCGAACCGGACTGTTGCCTGCCGTATTGTATTTGCGCTATCTCTTTGACTTTTGCAAGTTTTACGTAGTTGGCAAATAAGTTTTTCGCAAAATAGCTCGTTTCTTCGATATAGATATTTAAATTTTATTTATTTGTTTATAAATAGTATATGCCTTGAATTTGGGCATATTACACATAAATGATATAAAAAACAAAGAAGCATAGCTATCTAGTACATAGGCATAACATGACAAAAAATGGAATTGTATGAACAATATAAATACAAAAGTTATAAAAAAAATCAAAAAGTAATATGTAGAATTTAGTAAGAAGTAAAAGAAAATAAATAAGTACACAGTGGATACAAAAGAAAATATAATAATAATAAATCACATATACAGAAAAAGTATAAAATAGAATATTAGTTTATTTATCTTTTTAATGCATATAGTGTACAAGTATTAAGTATATCAACAGAACTGTATTGATTTCCTAGGCGACGCAATTAATTCTTTTTTACTATTTCATTTGACCTGTACCGATGCGTATTATTTTTTTATTATCGATATAAGGTATTTTTGATAAAGGAATGTTTTACAGAAACGAAGATGATTGATTGAACAATTTTTCGAAATTTTCTTGTGAAACTTCGTGAAATGCCATGCCTAATGACCACGCCCATATACCCATCGAACTCTAATCTCCACCCCACTCCTCAAGCCGTCCTTTAGTCTCAAGTTTAGTATTAGTAACATTACTGAAGATGATGCAAATAGCATCGAAAACGTTCTAGTCGTTATAAACAAATAGTGATTGTAAATGGTTACGGATATTTTATACGAACCGTATGTTTTTCCGAGAAAAGATTCTCGACGTTTCGTTGAATTTGTATTCAACATCAGCCTGCCCTTTACCTCCGCGGGTACAAGTCGTCCTCCTGATGAAGTTGAATACGAATTCAACGAAACGTCGAGAATCGTTTCTCGGAAAAACATACGGTTCGTATAAAATATCCGCAACCATTTACAGTAAAATATGTCTAACGACCGTAATAACAACCTTAACTCTTTAAAAAGTGATTGTAAACAAGGTTATAATTTTTAAAAATATTTTTTAGAATTGAAAACATCGACGACGCACATCTCCATGACTGTTGATATTAAGTCAAGATTGCTTGAACTTTTTCAACTCATATAGGAATCCAGTTGTGCGTTGTGGGCTAGCTCTGCTGCACCCCGCTTAGTCGGTAACAGTGTGAGTCGGTTTGTGCCTCCGCACACCACTGCACCCCACCGATCGTTATTGACGTTGACCTACTGAGACATCTGCGAGAGAATTATGCAAGTAATGTCTGTTTGTAAAAGTGGCGGGAATATTCCAAGAATATTGCCATTATGACGAATCTTTTTAAGAGTAAGTATCCCCGACAAAATTGATTGTCCTAATTTCAACATAAAACAGGAATGACGCGCGAATAAGTGCGCGAACTATAAACAAGAAAAAATATTGCGCGGTAATAATTTCGTTCAAAATACAAAAAATTCATTCGTTCGGTATTCATTATGTTTCTATTGTGTATGGTTCACGTAAACATTTGTTATTGTCTACAAATAAAATTCTCGTCAAGTAAATCATGCTTATGTCTTTGTCCTAAGACATATCTTTTCAAATGTCAAAATTTACGGTGTAATTAAGGAAATTCTTGCGCGTCTATTCTGTTTTATTTTGAAATCAGGTCGCCCAACTTTACCGTGGATATTTACTCTCAGAAGGATCAGTTATAATGGCCACGATCCAGGAGAGGATCATATAAGCAGATAAAATTATAGTAAAATGGTTTCAAAATCTTAAAATTAATTTTAATCAATAAGATAAACTATTGTCGTCTGTATCGGACTCCGAATCCTCATCTAAATTTATATTAAATTGATTTAAGTCTGTGGTCACGTATCGTGATCATGCAGTCACCGTATCTTTAAATAAAAAATATAAAACAAAGAAACGCCGCTTCGCGTTACTGCCAGTGTGATACTGAAGTGGACAATGGAGTAGGTTTGAAAAAGGAACACCACTATACAATTGGCGTGTTACAGAGGGTATCACTTACACAAAGGCAAATGGCTTTCATAAAGTGAACGTACCCTAATATTCGTACAGGTCCCAGGCGGCCTAATTCGGCCCTACCCACAGGCGAAAAATCAAAGTACTTGAGTTTGTACCTGATATCAGGATCCTTTCAACCTACGTCTGCACTCTCTAGCACTCTCGGTCTCGACACCACCTTCCTTAGTCCTCTGGCTATTCGTCCTTTTCTTGCCGATGAAGAGGGCGCAGTTAATCGGGAGATGCGACGCGACCACGGGTGGATAAAGGATTTACGGGTGTTTGGTAACAATTTTTTACGAAACAATACGTTTCTATTAATTGCAATAGTATTCACACAGGTGTTCACTCCCTGACCGATTCAGCCAAGTCACTGGAATTCCTCCATGCAAGCTCCTTTGCGCGCATGCGCCTCTCACACATTTTCACTGTCCAATAGGGATGTCGCTATGCATCGCGAAGAAAAGTATTTTACTTAACAGTTGCATTGCGTTTATAGCTTATAAGGAATATATATATATATATATATATATATATATATATATATATATATATATTAGGTCCTTAACATATGAAATTGACGTTTATATGGGAGGAACATAAAGCCGATTTTTTTTTATTATAATATATTTATTTAATCAATGGTATGTACCATTGCTATCTATGCACTTTTGCCATCTCATAGGTAGTTCATCGATCCTTTTACTAAAAAAACCATTCGGACGGGAATCAATAAAATTTTGAAGGCGGTTTGGACTGCCCCATCGGAGTTGAATTTTTTCCTTTGCAAGAAGTTATCCAAATTTCGAAAAAAATGGTAATCTGTTGGGGCAAAGTCCGGAGAGTACGGTGGATGTCTTAGACATTCCAATTGAAGCTCCTCTAATTTGGTAGCCGTCTGTTGTGCAGTGTGTGGTCTAGCGTTATCATGAAGCACCAGTGGCCTAGAGCGATTAACCAGCCTCGGTTGTTTAGCAGCTAGCTTTTCCATCATGGTTAGCAGTTGCTGACAATAGACATCTGCCGTAATCGTCTGGCCAGATTTAAGAAAGCTGTAGTGAACGACACCAGCACTAGTCCACCAAACGCTCACAAGTAACTTTTTTGGAGTCAATTTTCGCTTGGGGCCTGGTTTGGCTGGTTCGGCAGGGTTCAGCCATTGCGATGAGCGCTTCCGATTATCGTACAGGATCCACTTTTCATCACAGGTAATGATTCGATTTAAAATTCCTTCATTATTGTGCCGGTTGAGTAATGCAACGCAGCAGTCAACGCGCGTTGGTTGATTTGCTTCACTCAATTCGTGAGGTACCCACCTTTCAAGCTTTTTCACCTTACCAATTTGCTTCAAGTGGATTAAAACAGTTTTATCACTAACACCGCAGCCTGCAGCTAACTCGGATGTGGTTTGCGATGGATCCGCTCCACAATAGCCTTCAATTCTTCATTATCAACTTTGGTCTCCGGCCGTCCACGGGGCTTGTTCTGCAGGTCGAAATTTCCAGAACGAAAACGTTGGAACCAAAAACGCACTGTGTTTTCTTTTGCGGCACCGTCGCCATACACATCATTAATCCTTCGAGCCGTTTCTGCAGCACTGGTGCCACGGTGGAACTCGTACTCGTAAATAACGCGATATTTCAAGTTTTTCATTTTGTAAACTGAGTGATGCAAAGAAAAAACAATTGAGGAAAAAACAAATGAATTATAATTTTCAAAACACAAATACATGAGTAAATAGCTGTATAAATTTGGATTTGGAATTCCTAACCAAAGAGAAGATATTTGAGATCAAATTTGCCAGTACGGCAAAACGTCAATTTCATATGTAAGGACCTAATATATATATATATATATATATAAATAGGCAACATTTCCCCCCTATTCTCATATCCCTTCCTATCCCTCCTACATTTTTTCGATGCAAATCTGTACCGTTTGACCGATCGGACTCAAAATTTGGAATCTTATCTTTTAGGACTCGGTGGGTAAAATATGCGACATTCCCCCCTATTCTTTTAACCCTTCCCCTCCCCTGATATATTTTCCGTGTAAATCTGTACCTTTCGACCGATCGGACTCAAAATTTGAAATTTATTCTTTAGGACCCGGCTGGTAACATATGCGACATTTCCTCCCTATTATTTTACCCCTTCCCTTCCCCCAGATACGTTTTCAATGCAAATCTGTACCGTTCGACGGATCGGACTCAAAATTTGAAAAATTATTCATTAGGGACCGACGGGTAACAAAAGTGACATTTCCTCCCTCCCCTTTTACGTTTTACCCTCCCCCTGATATATTTTTCATGAAAATCTGTACCGTTCGACCGGTCAGACTCAAAATTTGCAAATTTATTCTTTAGAACTCGGCAGTTAACAGTGATGACATCTCCCCCCTATTCTTTTACCCTTTCCCCTCCTCCTGATATATTTTCGATGCAAATCTATACCTTTCGAATCGAACCTTTGTTTACCCTCACAAATTTATTTTAAACGTAATCCTTAACCCGTGCATCGCCGGGTATGAACAGCTAGTTACCTATATTAATGTAAAAAAGAATTAAAACATCGTATCACGCAATAGGCGAGCAACTTTCCCGGTAAGCAAATGTGGGCGAGCAATTTTCCGCACACCGAAGAATGCACCCTTAAAGAAGTGCCCAGCTTACCCTAAACCAGCTACCCCTCTAAAAACTGGGTAGCTCCATGGGGGTTACTCTGCCGAACTAAATGACAATTTTTCTCTTATTTTACCAAGTAACGAAGACAAGTGAGCCGTCTTCTAATTTGCGTTTTCTGGGGTATTTCGCCGAGTTTCTGACACCTTTTTGGCCACCGTTTGGGATGCAATTGAATGGTTCATCATCGAGGAAGACGTGAATCACCCCTGATGATGGACCATGCAATGCAAAATGTTTATTGTCAACCGCGTGAAAGTGAAACCGCATAAAACAGACACCGCGTAAATCGAGGGACGAGTGTATATAGTTTGTATCTCACCTGAAGGGTAACGATAAAGGTCATCCCCGACAGCGCGCTCCTCAGGAGGCCTGTCGCTGCCGTGTGTGCGGTGGAGAACACTTTGGTAACGAGAAGGAGAAGTGGTATTGATACGACGATGTCCTGGCATGTTATAGCAGGCGATATCTGAAGAACGTGACGCTATCTTCAATAGGTTAGCTCAGAATATTTCTTATCAGCACGAGAAAACGGAATAATGTGCAGTATCCTGCGCGTGCTTTTTGTATATTTGGCGGTATGACACGAAGGCACGTCTTGAAGTGTGCTGGCGGAGATCAGCTCTTGCTCGCACATTCCTCGATAGGTTGTCTACCTGGCTGAAGCGTGCCACATTATTTCCATTACTTGTGAAGGAAAACTTCTTTGACCATACCTACGCCTATCTAGAGAGTTATGGGGTCTCGAGGAAAAGAAAATTCTGGACTTCAATCAAGCATTCATTTCAAAAGTCATATCAACAGGTTTGCAAAAACCGGTGCTAAGGGATATCGCTATTCTTACGTATTTCAAAGTTTATCTGTATTTAATATCACATACAATTTTAATTATTTATCTATTTGGTCATCCGACAGGAAGACATAATACATGGTATGAAAAGAATAAAAAATGTTATGCCACAGATATAAGACTTATTCACCAGATTTATTTAAAGTAACATTAATATTCAAATATTTATTTAATAAAGATAAAACTCAGGGATAATAAGGAGGAAAAGTGAAAGTAAAAGAATGTTATAGAGGGTGACGTGTTTCAAGTATCTACTTCATTGTACGATACAAAAGTAGCTATGGAGGACTTTTGGTATTTACAGAGCTTACGACCTATCGTATCACTGGCTTAAGTGATTACTTTACACAATGTAACCTTCACCCATGTCCAGCTTCATCTTTTGGAAACATGTATAATATAACCATAATGTACCAATCTATAATAAACCAATTAACATGTAGCTGTTGTCCATCATATTATATTGGAAGAACATCTCGCAATTTCAATACTAGAATCCATGAACATATGAGATGTCTTAAAAACAACATTTTTTCCGAATTTTCTAACCATCTCATAGAAAATAATCACAAATTTGACCCAAAAAGAGGGTGAAAATATTAAATACCAATAATAAAGGTTTAAAATTAAATAATTTAGAATTTTTTATATTAGGGGAGCGGTGAATAATAAACCACCTCTAATAAACAACCAAATCAATTTTCCATACAGTCCTTTGTTCAATTGAACTTTCACAAAATATTTGATAACACCCACTTTAGACCTCTTCCCCTCTCACACTCTCTCCCTCGTAGATTCCTGATAGTTCTGTAGGCTTGTTAGTTCATGCTTGTCCTTGACAAGATTAACACGCGTATGATAAATATTGGTAAAAAATTAACAATATTATAGTTGTGGTGTACAGTGTTGTGAACATAGTAATATAGTGTCGGTTCTGACGAAGAGACGGGTACGTCTCGAAACCGGTAGGCCTAAAATCTGGTAGTTGTTTATACAAATTTAAATAACACTCTGTCATCTATAATATGTCTTAATTAATAATATTGATCCTTCTGAGGATGAAAATTCAGTACTTTTGTTCTTAATTTTTTTTAACATACTGTCACGTGTCATGGCTAGGGAGGAATGAATGAAAACACTGGAAATTAATTAGCGATTTATTATTAAGTAATAATTGTTCAATGTACAAAGTGACTCAATACGAATTAAACTTAAAGTTATTCCTCAATCTACACTGTATCATAACATATCAGTCGTTTATGAATATTTTATTATCGCTGGGTAACACGTATTTAACATTCACTAGAACATTCCATCCAATTTTGCATGTGGTATTAGAAAATACTCTAAAATATTGCGCGTCAGTGTTATGTCACAGAATTGCTATTTTATATAAAGGATTAATAATAATTCAAGTACTTACGTACCAACCAAAAAGTATTTTGCTTGCGTGAAAAAATATTGACACAAATTAGAATCTGTGGCGCCGTATTTCGGAATATGTTGCGGGCTTCAAAAGGGAATTTGGAAACGATTATATTCTGTAAAAGGTTTTACCCCGAAGCTGAAATAAGGGTACGGACGGCATCTGGAGAGAATGAAATAAAGAAAGCTGGAGCAACATTCACCCGCCACCCTCGCGAGGGGCGGGCGACCTGGCTGGATCAATGGACCGATATTTTCATAAAGAAAATGTTTTATTTCAATCACATTTTATAATGTACCTACATACAGATGTTTCATCAAACATAATAATTTCGTTGTCTGTCCATCTGTAACTCCATGGACCGCCAAAAAGATATATACTAGGGCTTAGCAATGACGCGAACCTTAATAGTACCTTTATTAACTGCCGGCAGGGGAAATACAAAAAAAAAGTTTAAATATTTTGATACTATTTCATAGGTGTCGGCTATAAATATGTAAATACTTAAATTCTTTAGGAACCGGCATGTAAACTTACTGTCATTTTGACGGGTTACAGCTAACCTATTCGTATTAGCAGTAATGGTTTTGGAATAAAATTCCTCGTTTGATAATTAAGTTTTATTATTTTTTAATTACACAACCAATACTGCGCTACTAGGGCGGTCCTCACAGTCCAGTGGGCATGCCACTGACTTCTCACACTGAGGGTTCCGGGTTCGATTCCCGGTAAGGTAACAATTAACCGTGTGATTTACTCAAGCTTGGGTATTTTGTAATATAACGACATCAGTAATTGGGCCTCTTAGCTTGTTGTAGCGTTAAATTTAAAAAAAAACATACACTAGTACTCGCGAGGTCAGTTCTCACTTGAATAGTGACTCAGAAAATGGCTTACCGATATCGCCAAACGTCGCATTATATTAAAACATAAATTTTGCTCAGCCGCTCATCGCGCCTTATGTAACTGCACGGCCGCTCGTTATATTATCGAACAAAGTTTACTTCATATCTCAACCCTTACAGACCCTTACAGGCATTTTTATATAATGCTGAATTGACCAGAACGTTTTGGAGTATTCAAGATGGTACAATATGTCAATTCTCTGTAATTTTTGACCGATTAAAATCAAATTATTCATAGTTATTCTTTAAGACCCTGCACAAAATACAGCCACCCTCTTTCTGGCTATTCTGCCCCCTCATATGGTATAAATGTGTATTTTGTTATGCTAGTATTTTACTCATCCTAAAACGTGATATTTATCTAAATTATAGGAAACGGAATTAGACGAAGTAGATGCGGTGAAGAATTAGATATCTTACTAGAATATTTCAAAACAGAAATAGTACTTCCCTAAAATTTCCCTAAATGATAGACCCTGCAATGGGATCTGACACGACAAAATAACCAGGAAAATTCCATACGAAACTAAAATTAAAAATCAACGCTTATCTTGGATCTTTCTCGTCTAATACAATTTTCGACAACTGGGTATCACGTCTTAGTGTTGAAAAAAAATATATAAAAAACCCTTCATTTAAAATTTATGTGATAATTTGAATAAATAGCCTTCAATACAATAAAGAAACATTTTAAATTTTGAAATTTTTATTGAATTTGAAAGTCTGATGGCCAAAACTCAGACTTGTGAATGTATATTTAGTGTCTATATAATATATATATCTAATATATATATATATATATATATATATATATATATATCCTATACTTATATATTATCATATATTATATATATATATATATTTAAGGCTTTACAGAGATACTAAGAGGGGATGAAAATATTAATATGTTGTTCAACAAAACTACCCTTAAAACTTAAGTCATAAAATTAAATAAAGAATGTCAAAAAATATTAAATTGTTCTTTAATATGTTACGGAATTTTGTGAGGGGAGAATGAAAGTGAGTTTCCTACCCGCGCCGGAAGAGGAAGCAGGTGACACGGAAAGAAGAAGATTGAAATAATGTGAAAAATCTCTCAATCCGACGGCAACACTTCGGAAGTCGGGGGCTGGTTTTGATTTAAGGGATGTCATTACATTACGGGGGTTGTTTGGAGGAAGGAACTTCGATAATACGGATTCAAATTAGTGTTTTAATGTCTTAGAGGTGGAACGTTATTGGAACTTTCTTTCAAAGAAGTACAATGGAAATCGTTTCACATTTTATATGAATTTCATGTTCAAAGTAATGCCAGATGCCAGTATAGTCAAAGAAAAGTTAATACGTAAATTTATCTACGACGTTTTCTTCATATTTCTGCGTCATTTGTAAAGGTAGTGAGTGACCTCTGGTTGGTGGTTTGTTGAGTTTCTAGAAGTTTGTCAATCGGCTGTACTAACAACAACATTATGGAACAATCTGTGGTCGTCTAGAATGCTCCACAGGTCTTTCGAGGTAACTGGATGGTTTTCATTGAGTCTTGAAGGATCTAGAAGGCGGTCACCTATATAAAGGCTGACGCGCACACGATGGAGTGAGTCAATTATTCGTAGCATATAACAACGCGATATTATCAATCGAGCGAGTGCAGTGTGACCAGCATTGGTGATTATAAATAATAAGTACCTGACGGTGGGCAAAAAGTTTTCTACGTGTGCAAATTGAACGGAATTTACTAAAAAGTTATCGAAGCAACAAAAACAGCGTGAAATAGCGCGAATTAAGAAACAGTGGAATAATAAGTGTGTGAAATATTATGAAAACATTTAGTGACTACAAATTTAAGAGCGGTACTCCGATTTAACGCTTGTCCAGTGACTTTTTATTAAATTAAAGTTTTATTTATTACCAAAAAATTTATTGAATAAATCAATACTTTCGGGGCCAAAGGTCTCTTCATCATTTCACTTTACGAAAATATGCGCCCTAAGATAGAGGTTCAAAGTTTTTTCTCGTAATTGAAATAGTTCTGTAAGCATTAAAAGTGAAACTTTTGCATATCAACGTGTAAAAAAATCATTATTTATTTGATATTTATTAGATTAAGAAAATTACGTTTTAAAAAGGGTATCCTTGCATTTCAATTAAAGAAAAATGTATCACTTTTCAGTGTAAAACAATGATGGAAAGTCACACAAAGATGTTATTTTAGTACGTAGGTAGTAAAAATCTTTAAAAATGTGACATTCTTTACCCAAAATTTTTTTTTTTGGAAAGGTGAAAATAGCCTTGCACTCGAGATCTAGTCAAAGAATGAACATTTTACCAATTGTTCGGTATTTGCTTTTGATGTTCCGGAATTTTGGATCTCTGGCATTTACGTCACGATTCTCCCTCCTTTCTTCCTTCCTTCCTTACTGTCTCACCAAAATTATTAGAAACTTACCACTCGACGAGAAACATTTGTTGTTTTTTCGTGCACCTAAGCGATTATCGTTTTTTACCACTTTTTGGAAATATTTTGTATTGCAGCCATCGCAACAGTTATGATCAAATTGTGAGGTGAAGTGTTGTTTAATGTCGAATAAATGCGAATATTGTCGGCAGTGGTGATTCAAGCATTTTGTTCTGTTCCTTTTCATCCCTTATTATTACAGTCCACAAACCAATTTCCGTGTTACCCATTATTCCTCCGCTCACCTTCACTCCATGTTCTTATGATCATGTTTGTCATGCATCATGGATCGTGGATCGTATAGCGAAGCTAAAATGGCAATGGGCAGGACACGTTGCAAGGCAGGATGCTACAAGATGGCCTCCCAGAGTTCTGAAATGGAGACCTTGGGAGAATAAAAGAGGCATCGGAAGACCTCAAAAGAGATGGGCCGATGATATAGGCCCGCTGTGGGGGGAAAGAAATGCCTATAATTAGCAAACAGCAAGGAAGGATGGAAAGAGAAGGAAGAGGCCTATATCCAGCAGCGGAGAGACTAAGGCTGATGAAGAAGAAGAAGATGTCTCATTTTATTTATTGTGCTGTTTACTATTGTTGACAGTGAACCGTATTTGTTAGACGCCTCCCCGTCGCTCGCACTCATATAAGTTAAAGTGGCGTGGGGAGGATGACCACTTTAGCATAAAAAAATCCGAATTGGGTGATGAAAGTGTAGGGTTGAGATGGAAATCATCGCCCACAAAACGGCCCTGGGTATATGGTGGGTTCCTCTTCACTATTCCCGCCAAGTACTTCCCCAACCCTTTCCTTGATTCCGGTGATTTGCGTCGGGAACTTCAATAATGCTAGCGATTAGATGAGGTGGAAGTTCCTTGTAAGTTTTTTACAATCACGCTGTATTTGAATTTATATTTTAACGGATGTTCAATGTTAGTGTTGTCGGATCGGTTATATAATTCGTTTGTATACACAGTACCGTACGCCCACTCCATCAAGCAACTTGTCGCTGCGTAATGTGCTCGGTAACTCCGTGACGTATTACGTTTTCATCCCCACGCATCACACGACGGCTTAAAAGCAAAATACAGCACAAGCTGTTTCATAAATCACGCGTCGAATCTAAATGCTCGAATTTAATTCCACCCGCAGCTGAAAAAGGGTGTCTCGATTTGGCGGTTCTTCAAGTGTTGGATTTCAAATCGGGCATTTTATATTTGATATAATAAAATTTGAATAATTGAACAGAACGATGTTCAAAAGAAGCGAGCGAGCCTTACAGTAGTAATGATTTGTAACATTTGACATCTCACAATTAAAAATATCAATTGAGCAACGACAGAAATTAACATCAAAATTTAAAAAAGCTAATACCTACCTATATATTTTTTAATTAGTAAATACAAGTAAAGATAATGTATGTGCATTTATTTATTATTGAATTTTACCCACTAGATAGGTACCGTTTATATCAATGTACGCATTTTGTTTAAAAATGTGTTTGGACAATTATATATTATTATTTATTTTCATAGATAGCGGTAGTGTGCAGCTATACATATTGTACGAAAACTTTAAATAAATATTTAAAAATAATAACATAAATTACATAAAATTTGAGAATGTAAATCATTAAGGGTAGTTATTGTTTACATTAATGCAAAAAAAGTATTTATTGGTTAGTTTTGAAGATATAAAACCAAAATATATCAAAGTTACAACATCCACACGCTTGACACCAGCCACGTAACATATATACAAAATCAGAATGGCTGGCTGTTGGAAGTTTGCGTTTTCGCTGTGACGGCATTTGCTGGACATTGCTTTGTTTATAAACGATGAATTTTTTCCATCACACATGGTGAAATGAAATTGCGCGCGCTTCCCCGGCGTCTTATTTCCTGTTTCCGCATTTCATAGAACTGTATCCTAAGAATGCAACCCTACAACAAAAGGTGTCATTTCATGAATGTGTTGAAACTACAATGGGACATGAGGCCCAGTTAATATAGCAAAATACGTCACAAAAAACCCAAGTTTTAGTTAATCACAAATGTTTGTTGTGACCTCACCGCGAATCAAACCCAGAGCCCTCGGTATGTGAAGCCAGTGTCATGCCCATTGGACTTCGGGGATCATATATTTCTTCTTCTAGTTACAAGCCCAAATGTGTAATTTCTTCTAAAAATATGTCAAAAAGTATCGTCTTCTAGCAACATGCCTAAATATGTCATTTACTGTAGCAATACGCACATATGAATTGCAACGATATGGTAAAAGAGATTACGTTTGAAATCTCTAGTACCTTCTAGAACAGCCCACAGCACTCTAGAGTTATCTTCTATATTCGGGAGAATGCGAATGGAACTTTCTCCTAAACACTAGAAAAATCTTGGAGGTTCGAAAAATCAATGTGATTGCGTACAAATAGCAAAAGAAGGCCGCAGTGCGAGAGAGTTATATTTTGACGTTTCTATCGGTGCAAGATTAGCGACTAGCCGTGGCAATCGGTGTTACCAACGCGTGTGTGATACTTACTTTATTACTCGTCACCCAGCGACAACAAAGAGTTTACAAACGTATGATAAATTGTGCAATAGCGTGATTTAAAGAACAGTGCATTGATTTAATTCGCGTTAAGTGACTTTGTCCATTTAATAATTTATTAATCATTACTAAATTAATCGCTTCCTAATTTTCAGTGTTTTCATTTGTCTCCCGCGTCCACGACATGTGATAATATCATTTCTTGTAGCAACATGTCCCAATGTGATATTTTTTAGCAACAGCCCAAATGTTTATTCTTGCAACAAGCTCAAATGTTTCATCTAGCAACAAGTCCAAATGTTTCTTCTAGCAACAAATCTAAAGCACGCAAAAAATATTTTCCCATGTCTATCTTCAGGAGTTTCTGAGAAAAGAGACACGCGTTCGTTTCTCTGTCTATACTTAGCTTACGTCAATATGTGAAATATATATTTCTTTTTTATATATATATATTTTTTATATATATATAATTGCGAAAACTCCCGATGCTTTATGTAATGCCTTCATAAATCTTTAAAGTTCTGCCAAAAACATGGGTCTCATAGTAAACCAGCAGAAGACAAAATACATGGCCGTAGGATGCACCCAACAAATCCCAACTCTCTCGTCTGGAAGTCAAAATTTTGAAACGGTACCAAGATTTACATACGAGTACCTAGGATCCCCGATAACAAGTAACAATAATAATACAGAGAAGATCCAGAAGCGCATAGTGAGCGCAAATTGCTGTTTTTCCGCCTACAAAAGCAGATAAAATCCAGACTGTTGTCCAGAAACACCAAGATATTAGTGTAGAAAACGCTTATTAGGCCAGTGCTCACGTACACAGCTGAGACGTGGGTACTAACTAAGAGGAATGAGCGAGCACTGGACGTTTTTGAAAGGAAAATGTTGAGGCGTATCTTCGGACCGGTTCTAGAAAATGAACTTTGGCGCAGACGTTACAACAATGAGCTCTATACTCTATTTAAGGAGCCAAACGTCACAAAATTTATAAAACTGGGAAGACTTCGATGGCTGGGTCATGTGGGGTCCGAGCATCAAGCACCAAAGTCCCCGCTGAACTCAAGGCCAATAGGGCAAAGGAGCTTAGGAAGGCCAAAATTAAGATGGAGTGACAACGTCCTTAAAGATATCTCTGCCTTAGAACTTCGAAACTGGAGAGAGCTGGCACCAGACCGAGATGAGTGGAGAATAATTATTGAGGAGGCCAAGACCCACCAAGGGTTGTAGTGCCAAGAATGATGATGATGATGATTTTTTTTTTTGGTGTATTTTTAATTATTTTGACCCTGCAATGGAATCCGGAACGTTGGCCAAAAAAATAATGTACATGGCAGAATATTCCAGAAAATTCTTTCCAGAAGACTCCAGACAGCCGTGAAAAACAAAGAATATTTTTAGCAATAAGTCTGTCTGGAAGGTCAGGTACGTGCAAAATAAAATTATAAGATATTATAAAATTCCTTTGTGCCGTTAAAACTTTAAAAAAATGATGAGGTGCTGATTAGGTTCTACTATCATGGAAGCAAGGCTCTATTATTAGGAAAATGAGGCCTCGGCAAAAATGTGAAGGGAGAGTTTTATTGCGACCGTTATTTCTGAGGCACCCAGTACACTGAGGGAGATAAATGATGGGGCGAAAGCGGAAACAGGGCCTAGAGTGGTGTAAATATAAACACACTAAAAGAGATACGTCAAATAAGGCTGCTTTGTGTATTTGCGCGGGGTCGGAAGGTTGCTCCGGAATGTAAAGACACTTGCTGAATAATTTAACTTAATTCCTTTTCAAGTCACGAGTAACTAACCCTTTGTCAGGTGTAAAGACAAATTGGGTATTTTTTGTACGTTTATATGGTTATCATTCAACTGCATATGATCTCGCTACTGCTGTATATTTCTATTAAAAACACCCGGAGTTCTTTAGAATAAGTTAGCATCCCTGGTTATTTTTCTCCCATCACAAGAACGATAGTTCAGTAGAACGAAGTAACGCTGCCACATGGCTCAAATAACAATGAGGTATAGGAAGCAAAAAAAGCAAAATTCTCTACTTTATTTCCAGCACTAATGTTATCAAGGCGCTACGCCACTCTGGATAGCGCTGTTATCACAGCCTTAACTGGCGGCCGAAATATATAATAAAATCACGTTATTTTTGACGAATTGTGGCTTTTAAAATAAATATATAAGCGGGTATAATTGTGGTTAAATAATTTCGAATTCTTATAGTTAATTTTAAACAGATAAACTATAATCGTTTGTATCGGACTCCGAATCCTCGTCTAAATTCATATTAAATTGATTAAAGTCTGTGATTTCATCTATTTTAATATCCTTCGTCGCATGCTTAGTTTCAATTCCTTTTGTATGTCAGCAAACATTTTTCCATTCGCTGATGGTTATTTTATCAACTTTTTCCATTTTATCTTTATCTAACTTATCTTTATATAATTCTTCAAGATATTTACATACATTTAAAACTGTCTCCTTTGTTTGACTTGAAAGCGATTTCTCCTTTCCTAATTTAAAAATATTCGTGATTTTGTAGTCACCGTATCTTTAAGCGAAAAATATTAAACAAAGAAACGACCGCTCCGCTCGCCGGTCAGAGTGTTACTGGAGCGGCCAATGAAGTTAGTTTAAAAATCGAATACAATTTCACAATTTACGTGTTACAGAGCGTACTAATGCAAAAGGCTATGGTGCTAAAGTGAATGGACTCTACTTACTTTATGTGCGATAGTTGAACGGAGTTTTCTCGAAAGCATAATAACAAGCAATAATAAAGTGTTAAAATTTGATTCGTGTCCTGTGATTTTGTGAATTAATTATAATAACCAATAAATCGTTAGATTAATATTCCATCCTGATATAACGGTTGTTATTTCACTTGAATATAATTCTTCCCTCTCCGTTCACCTGTCGTCGGGTAATGCCGTCTTCATCAGGACATTCCTGGAGCTGCGGCGCAATGGATGAGTGTTTGTGGAGGTATTTATTAGGCTCCTCCGGCTGACTGACAGGATGTAATGAATTTCCCGAAAAGGCTCCATTTCCACGAAGGCTGGAGCGAAATAACTGCGAATTGAATTTTTCCAGCGTCTGAAATAAATGTGAGATCATTTTGAGAAGAGAGCGCGTGGCGGAACTCCGTGCACGGCAGTGTTCACATATCATCGCGGCACATTAGCCGCGTTAGGCGTTTCCTCGACTAGTCGAGATTTGTTTACTCACCGACATTTCTTTCACGGTTTTACCGTGTTTATTCTGCGCGTTTCTTAGCTAAATTTGTCGAGAAAACTGTCATGGAAACACTCAAGTCGTTTGCAAACTTTGAGCACTTGTCTGTTGCTGATGAATTATAAATTTACTGCCACTAAGTGCTTCATAGATCAAAAAATAATTTAAAATTATGATATCTAAAAGCAATTATAATGTCACATGACGTGACGTGGGAGGGAAATGAAAACACTGAACATAAATTAACCATTTATTAATTATTTTAACACATTCACAAAGTCACTGGACACGAATTTAATTTAAACTCTATTCTTTAGATCACAATATTTTGCAATCAATTACTCGTATGTAAAACACTTTATTATTTATTTATTTATAATAAACGCCCTAGTGGGCCTTTACAGTACGAGAAAAATAAAAAGGATTTTTGTATACCTAACATAAAATACATTTTACAGTAAATAATAAAAAATAATAATATAAATGGAACATATTTAAGATTAATGAAAAATATAAAATGTAATAATATTAAATGAATAATATAAAACAATATACACATATATAAACGATGATCATTACACAGGCAAGTAGGTAGGTAGTAATCAATAATCTAAATATAATAATTTCCTTCCTGGAATACATGGCTAAAAAACGAAAGTACCCGGCTTGAGAAAAAATTGAACCTGGAACGAATTTTCACTAAATGCGGGTGGCAACACGGCAACTAAACGAGTAGTTAAGTTTTAAACATAAAATGCAAATTAAAATAATGTTAAATTATTGCAATTTTATTTCATTACGATGTAAAACTCATCGAGTGTTTTTTTTTTCAAAATGGGTGAGCCTTACAATAGCTGCATATGATGTGTAACATTTGACATCTCACAATTAAACATATCAATTGAGCTGCAACAGAAATTAACCTCAAAATTAAAAAAAGCTAAATATGGAAATATTTATTCACTTACATTTTTTATTAATGATTTGCACTTTTTTCAGACACTTATTATTAAAAATTTATTTATAAATACATTTACATTAATAAATACATATTCATTAATAAATGTGCATTTTTTAAATATTTTATTTTGCCACACTGAATTGTCAAAAGAATTATGGCGATGTCGATAAAACAGTGTACCTACTATTATATTTAAGAATTTGTTCATTAGAAAAATATTAAATCCGGATTGCTTTAAAAATGGAATAAAAATGTTAATCAAATAAAAAGAGATTACATATATATATATATATGGTCGAAAAATGTTCGTTAACTTACCAGACTGCCTGGCAAGATTAGATAACGCGCCATCCCCAGATATACAATGGAGGTCCGTTGTTCGAATCCCGGTAGCAGTTAAAATATTTTTTCGTTAATTTGATTTTTCTGTATGTCTTTTCTAATTGATTAAAAATTTGTTTAAAGTTCACAGAAATTCGTTCTCAAATTGCAACTTCACAAAAATAATCTGTTTTCTTTAATATCATATACATTTATCAATAAATAATACCAATCTCTCAGAAAATGGGTTGGTACCTCTGGCAGCCAACTCTATCACCGCGCGGCGCTCATTGGTCAAATGAAATAGCGCGCGCTTTCACGGCGTCTAGTTTCCTGTTACGCATTTCCGTCCATTTTCACCAAATCAATCCCACAGACTGCAGGAAAGTGAGAGGAAAGATGTTACATATCAAAAATCATTATTTGAGTTATGTAGCAAATATGCCGGATGTTGTTTAGTTCTGTTTACGTTGATAACTCCTATATTTTGAGAAATCGGGGTCCCGTCGCGTCAGCACTAAAAAAAACACCGCAAATACAAAGAACAAAGTTGTACCCTGGGGGCCAATCTTGAAAGTTGTAATAAATAGCGAGTAATAATCCAATTTATTGAACCTGACAATGAAATATCGCGGTCTCGGATCCAGACCCAGCGTTCGTGATAGAAATACCAAAGCGGTCAAAATTACTTTTATTTTTGGTCAACTTATATACTCGTATTCGTGTACGTCTAGTTGTAGGGTGAAGTGGGGCACTGTGATGCAAAGGGCACATTGGTACACCAGCAATATTTCAAAATCGAGAAACGGTTTTGGTGTCGCTATATCACTAAAACGTGTATATCTCTTAAAAGACTGTGCTAAAAAGTACCTTCGGGAACGGTGGTGTAACACAGCGTTACCTGATTAAAAATCTGCATAGTTTTTAATATGTGATAAAATATACATATATACGATAGAGATAAGATTTTTTAAAGGTCCCTTTATATAATTATGTAAGGTAAACATACATATTTGCATTATTTTAGTATATTATTATAAAATCATGGCATACCGAATCTGCGTGCGCTTCCGCTGACGTACCTACCATTACCAACTGAATTCAACGACGCGGTCGCTATGTCGCCTGCACTCCGTCTTTCTCTAAAACGTGTTACGAGAATCTACCGTACTCTTTCGATATTGTTTTCGCTTTCAGCGAAACCCAAGCAACTGCCATCTCTGTCCTACATTAAATGTGTGGTATTGTCGTACTCTTTCTTGCTCGATTTAACCGCGATGTGCAAATTCTGCTCTCTCTTACACACTGACCGAAAATACGAGAGTAATAAATAAATATTTTTTAATTAAAAAATCCGTACGTTCGTAACAGTTTAATTTAGTCATTTTGGTGTGAAAATGTCTATTCAATGATTACAAAAAATGTGACGTTTTAGTTTTCGTAAATAAGGTAGATATTTCATATTTTCTATGACATGTAGACCTGCGTTACATCACCGACACAGAGGAGATATACATGTGTGAGTATACCAGTTGCAGCCGCGCTGTCCGCCAGATAGCTCGTAGTTAAGGTACTGATACCATGTTCATGCGCAGTATTGAGCTCCTTGAGCCATTCCTACTTAGTAGCATGTGTGTATGTACATTGCTAGTATTGAGCTCCTTGAGCCATTGCTACTTAGTAGCATGTGTGTACGTACATTGCTAGTAATGAGCATACTCATTACCAGCAATCACCGGTTGATTTATGAGCATGCTCGTTTGATTTGTGTGTGGAAGGGGTATCTTTTGAGCATGTGTGAATAGGCTTGCTTATGAGTATGCTAATGCCATTCGCGGCTAGTATCGATTATCGATGAGATCTTCTCAGTCCGCGACAGATGAAATAAATATGGCGCGTTGGGGAGATGACAAAACATTACTTTTCGTGACTTATTATAGGAATCACGAATGTCTGTAGAATACCCGGTCACCGCTATGTAAAAATAATATAGCAAGAAATAATGTTTATGAAACTTAATTAAAATACATGAATGATTCAAATCTTACAGTAAAAATTATAAAAACTTAAATCAAAAATGTGCGGATGGAAACTCGGGAACTGTTTTGATTTATCGGTTCACTTGAATTTCCTGTTTCAGTTTGCAAAATTTTCATTTTGAACAAGAGCGACTCTATTCTATGACAAGAACATGCCAATAATAAGCATGTGTGTTTGATTGTCAGCTTTGAGATTTGAGCTTAAAATAAGCAAGCTACTAACGAACAAGTGGGTACTGTTGTAGAGCATGCTCAAAAATAAGCATGTGTATCAGTATCTTTAACCTTTGACGTGTGACGAGAAGGGGGTGTTTTTGCACGGCCAACTAAAAGATTATGTGAAATGTAAAAGTGTTTCAACGCTGTTTTACGTCGTTTATTTAAGATTTAAAAAAAATGTAAGTTATTTAATTTAGTAATTCGGATTACAAGTTTTTTTAAAAAAACAGTGATATTATTCATAAATTGTTAGTTTTGATGAAAATGTCCATTGGGGTAAGTACTTTGATACTAAGACAAGGAACACATTGATGTGCGAAGACATGCATTCTGTTTACCAGAAAATAGTAGAACCTTATAAACCTTAGACTGGTATCGATGAGCAGAACCTTGCCTATACGAAGGGCAGCTAACAAATACAGGATCAAAGCTATAATTTTGTAATATTAGGTTGAAACTTTCGAAAAACTTTTGAAGAAAATGAAGCGTCATTTTCTAATATTTATTGGTCCATATTCACTGTTGCATAGGTTTCCTCAACTTCTCAAGAATAAAAGTTGTATATTTCATATTTTTTTTGTAAATAATTAGCATTCTCATACGATTAAAAGTTTGTATTAAAGTGCCCCGTAGGTGGGAAAAATGATACAATCCCATTTCTTTTTATTGAAGTCAGTATATTCTCATTAATAATTCTTTTGATTGCTATTATAATATTTATCAGTGAAGCCAGGTAACTCTTTGAAATATTTGACATATTTTTGTTACATAATATATGAAATTGAATTTGTATACATCAATATTCGACCAATACTAGAATTTAATACAGCTGTATGGAGCCCTCATTATACAGTTCACATGAGTAATATAGAGTCCAAAATAAATTTCTTAGGTTTATCAATTATAAGCTTAACGTATCGTCGTGTATTGATTATAACATTCTTAGATCTTTTAGTTTTCTTGATAAACCAGAGACCAGAAGAATTGTGACGTATTTTCTCTTTTTACACAAATTAATTAACGAAACTACCGACTGCCCTCAACTGCCCTCAACGTATCTCTTTGGGTGTTCCATCTCGCGCTACTCATTGCAAAGGCTTCCTAGACTAGCGAACAAATACGAGCAACTTGACGTTTTTTCCATTAACTTTATAATATTTAAAAAAAACATATTTTAAAAGGTGGTTTGAAAGATTACTAGTATTTTTACCAGATTGGACATAAATAAGTGGATTGTATTTCAGTTATTGATGGGGTGAGATAACAAACTATTATGTAAGTTTTTATTATATTACGCTTTATTTTAATCTCTCTTCTAAATCAGAATCCCGTGTAAAACCGGGTTCGGACCGCTAATAGTACGTAACGAAACATTTTCAAAACATTAGCCTGGTGATTGTTAGTTCTAAAACCGTGTCGCAATATTTGATTGTACGTTTTTGGAGTTTCATGTTGGGGTACGCATCTGCGTTATTGGGTAACCGCAAAACATTTCAACTTTGTCAAACATAATTTTGTTCCAAATGTTCAGCCCTTAATGGTTCCACGTTAATTTTTCAATAAGCAGTTAGTGTACAGGGTGATCCGAACACAGCTGACAATCATAATAGGATAAATAAAACAATATAAAGCGCCTTGCCATGCTCTTGTACAATACGGAAATATCACATATTACAAATACCGATGAAAATATATGAAATAGATTCATAAATCTACTAATCATTATATGCTGTGAATCAGTAGGTCTTGATAATGTGGAGTAATGTTTTCATTCATAAATCAAACATAATTTCGTTAATATTTTTAAAAAATGAGGGTAAACAACATTGTTTTATTCCACTATAATGTTGTTTACCCTCATTTTTTAAAAATATTAAAAATGAATTTCCACAAGGTTACAAACAAAAAACTTGAACATTTATAATTTCGTTGTCTGTCCGTCTGTCTGTTTGTTCGTCCGTAACTTAAAAACAAATTCAACTGTGAAACCACCCAATTTGGCATTTTTTATTGCTAAAGTTGTCATCCTCCCCGCACTACTTAAACTCGTATGAGGGCAAGCGGGGCTGGG
This sequence comes from Agrypnia vestita, assembly GCA_016648135.1. Lineage (NCBI taxonomy): Eukaryota > Metazoa > Arthropoda > Insecta > Trichoptera > Phryganeidae > Agrypnia > Agrypnia vestita. The sequence continues at coordinate 31,591 of JADDOH010004176.1, forward strand.
AGGGGTCCACACAAAACCGCTTCACTGTCATCAAAAGCAAACCATACAATACAAAACAATAAAATGAGACACGATATAATGATATACATATATATGAGGAAATACCGTATTACCATATTCATACATCTTCTCATGCGTGCTCTAGGTTTAACAGGGCCATCCTCCAATACTTGTAGTATCTGATCGTGCAAGGTCTTTGCAAACACCTTTTCTATTCCTGTTGCCTTCAACACTCGCCTCACATACCATATATTCTTTCCTCGCTAACACATTCCATATGATCAGTTCGATTCATTACGATTCCATGCCCAGAGCTTATGCACTGTATGAGCTGGCTTAAGCGATCACTCTAAACAGTGTTGTTCACCGATTCCACCGTAAGAACATCCACACATTATCAAAATTTTGAAAGCTGAATATTTATATGTTCTAAATCAGTTTATTTCGTATATATAAATATTAATACTGGGTCACCCTATAAAGACTTCCAAACACGCCTCTCGTATGTGTCTCTGTGAGGGTTTTATAATTTATCTTAATGATAATTATCCCGATTTGGACAAAATTCAGTAATTATGTACTCAGAACATACATACATATAATAATTTTGTTAAACATCTTTTTTTAAACAAATACATCTAAGACATGACCTTATTTTCTGTCTTGTTCAAACGCGCACCAGGGATAGTTGTATCTCAGTCACGGCGGAGGAGCTTCACGGCAATGATCCGGCCATTTTTTTTCAAAACTTTTTCAATATAACAATAGTAAAATATTATCACGAGACTACTACTAGTCGAAGTCTTCCAAAAATTCTAAGCCATGCCAGTAACTTCTAGAATCCTTTTGTTATTATGAATTTTATACTACGATTTTTTAAGAAAAAAATTAAAACCTTTTTGAAATTGCTCTCCTGCGCACAATTTGTTTTGTCGATATACTACATTGTACATAATTACCTTCTTCATTTCACTCAAACCCTGGCGACTGATTATCTCCACAACTTGCGCATGTCGCGAAGAAAGACCTCTGCAGGAAAGCACGTATACTGTGTTATTGAAAAATACTAACAACATTGTTGTAAACAATGAAAATAAAACGAATCTTGTATGCGCAAAAGTAACGTCAAAAATATTAGAATTTTAATAAATATTTTGATGCCTCAAGGCTGTGCAATCCTTTAATCTCTATTCTAAATTTGAATCCCGTGTAACGCCGGGTTCGGATGACTAATAGTACTTAATGATACGTTCTTCAGGGGATACGTTTCCAATGATTTTGTGTTCTTGTAATATGGAGATATTTGTGAGTCTCACTGTCTACGGTCCTCCAACACCACATCTCAAAGGCATCAATCCGCCGTCTTTGTTTTGCTTTTATAATCCACGATTCCACACCATTAATAACACCATACAATAACTTAGGTTGGATATACAACTTTTCGCCATAAATATTTGATTATTCCCCCATGCAGAGATGCAATTGCCCGAAGGAAACATTTTATTTTTTAATTGTTTATTCATCATAATCTATAAACATATATCTTATTACAGCATTATCTAGCAAACGTATTAGAGCAAATTGTTTGCAAAAATAAATTACGGTATATGTAAATAATACATTACATAGTTGTCATACATTATACAATATAAGTAGAGCCGTTACATTTTTCTATATTTTTTTGTCCCCTTTTATTTTAAGTCTATCCGGTAGTTTATTGAATAGTTTTGAAATTACCTGGTTTGTTTCTGTCTCCGTAAAAAAATATTTGTTTTTATTATTTCTAGTTGGTTATTCGTTGTTTGTCGTGTCGTGTATTTGTGTTGTATTTAGTGTTTTGAATCCGTCCTTCTCATATTCTTCCAGTCTCAGTTTCCAATGAAGTTGTTTTCGAATTTTTTCACCCATTTATGGTTTAAAAAGTCATTTTCCTTCACCCCCACCTTTCCATGCAACGGTCCCCTGAGTGAAATGAACACTGGAACAAATAACTTCTCTAAAACGGAGCTGGCTGGAACACCGTGTAGCATAGTGTGTCTCGGTGGATCTGAAGAAGTTGCGCGAGGGTAGTCGTGTTCTTTAAATGAGTTGTAATAAAACGTTCTCGGGGGGTTGCTCTTCGGGGGGGTTGTAAAAGTTTAATTTGAGTTTAATTTATGTGTCACAATTTAATTTAAATGGCGGTACAAGCAACGGCTGTTGAAGAAAATAACAAATTAAAACATCTGCTCGGATATCCACTTGGGCTTGCAAAAGTATTACTTCGCAGTTTTATGTACAAGTGTAGGAAAGTTCTCCTCCTTCAGGGGTTGGAAAGTAAACCTCCCTTCAAATATTGAACCCTTTTATTCTAGAAAATTTACCAAAAATATTTAATCAATGACCAAACCGTCGGACCATAAAATACACGAACTTATATATCTGTTCCAAATAATACACAAATTCACCATTTCACTACAAACGGAATTTTTCAAATCATATACTCCTATTGTTCTAAACAATACACCAATTCACGAACCCACTACAAAAGGAACTGTAAAAACTATATACCTACATTTTTTATTCAAAATAATACATCAATTCCCGATTTTCCTACAAAAGAAATTGTTATACACCTATTTTTCCAAACAATATACCAATTCACGATTCCATTTTAACATCACACCAATTCACGAACCCACTACAAAAGGAATTGTTAAAACCATACACCTACATTTTTTATTCAAAATAATACATCAATTCCCGCTTCCACCACAAAGGGAATTGTTATACACCTATTATTCCAAACAATACACAAATTCACGATTCCATTATAACACCTATAAAAACCTTCCAAACATCACACCAATTCACGATTCCACTATTGTATACACCTTTCAAACATCACACCGATTTACGATTCAACAATATACACCTTCCAAACATCACACCAATTCACGATTCCATTTCAAAAAAAATTGTTAAAACCATATACACCTATTGTTCCAAACAATAAAGCTATCACCATTCTACTACAAAACGGAATTCATATACATGTTTTGTTCCAAAAAATACAACAATTCACGATACCACTACAAAAGGAATTGTTAAACCATATACACCTATTCTTCCGAACAATACACCAATTCACGATTCCACTAAGGTTCACATAAATACACGAATTGTAAAAAGCTTTTGAAAAATGTTTAAAAATCTCTTATTCTCAACATTTCCCACACTCAACATGCCACATTAACTAGACTTTGTAGATTCACGAATACTTTCCAAAGGTCTTATCTAGGAATGAAGAAGTTGTAAATGTAAATTAATTATAAAATAATCAAACGAGCATATATAATTATATCTCATCTATCTTTAGCATTTGGGTAACAATAATCATAATATAACAACCAAAACAGCAATATTTTTATATTCAGAATAGGTCGAAATATACAAACTAAAATGTTATCACGCAATTTTTGAAGAAAAAACGAATCAAATACCACCTAATCCCACAGACAGATTACTTGAAGCATTGTCGTTTCTCGCGAAGCTAGCCGCCCAAAGTTTCTAATAAAAGTGACTTAAAGGATCGCGGCTAATACGAACTTAATTTTATTTATCTGGTATTTTGGTTTAATTATCTTTATTTAACTCTAAAGGTTTCTAGTCATTACTTTTTGCTTGTGTACTAATCATCGTTTATATATATTGTTCATTTCATTTTTCTTAAATACGTTTTATTGATATTATTATTTTTTAATTATTTACTGTAAAAGGTGTTTTACGTTAGGTGTACAAAAATTATTTTAATTTTCTTGTATTGTAAAAGCCCACTAGGGCGTTGATTAATAAATAAATCAGCATAAATTTATCGCTCGGCTATGCAAGAGGCAAAAAAATCGACCATCACACCGGATCGGAATACATCGTCGGCTCTTCTGGAAGAAAAATAAGATACTGCGAGTCGAACTTCCTTTTCCCTTCCGATTTTTTTAAATATAGATACAGTCCACTCGGTATCATCCCCATTCAACTGTTACATTAAGATCAAATTGCGCGCTGTGTTCAGAGCAACGACCATTGGTTTTAACTTGAATACCCGAGCGGCATATCCGCAGCAAAACAGACCTTTTTTCTCAGCCAGTGTGTCCTTTAATTTTGTCTGTAGACCCTGGTTCGTTCTGCTCTCGACTTATCTATCCATTTGCATGATTCCTATCTATTTCTGATCTGAAATTATTGGCCAAACACTTTGACACAAACGTTATCTATTGCAAGCGTTGAGAGGCTCTAATTTATTTAAAAAAAAATTCACACGAAGCAAACACATTGTGGCGAGACATAATAACTGTAAACAATTCACACGAAGCAAACACATTGTGGCGAGACATAATAACTGTAAACAATTCACACGAAGCAAACACATTGTGGCGAGACATAATAACTGTAAACAATTCACACGAAGCAAACACATTGTGGCGAGACATAATAACTGTAACAATTCACACGAAGCAAAACCATTGTGCGAGCCAGATAACTGTCAACAATTCACACGAAGCAAACACATTGTGGCGAGACATAATAACTGTAAACAATTCACACGAAGCAAACACATTGTGGCGAGACATAATAACTGTAAACAATTCACACGAAGCAAACACATTGTGGCGAGACATAATAACTGTAAACAATTCACACGAAGCAAACACATTGTGGCGAGACATAATAACTGTAAACAAAATAACTCTTTGTACAAGAAGTACTCTATTAAATTCAGAATTATGAGTCTTAATATAAAATTTTATAAACAGTGCACCAAAATGAAAGTGTTTCCTAACTATTTGAATGCAAATTTCAAACATAATAATAATATATACTATTGTATTTTGCTATTACTTTGTGGTTATAAATTATGAATATAATAAACGAATTACTTTTAAACAAAAAATACTATCAAAATATAATATAGAATCAATTTATTATAAAAAAACATTTATCTACTGTATAAATAAATAAATAAAAAAATTAACTTTGTTTATCACACTTATTTTTTGGTAAAACCAACTGCTTTCGGAAACAACGTTTCTTCGTCAGGGTATACTTAATACTAATTAAACTTTACAAAATTATGAACAATCGTACCTCAGTGTCAAGTGTCCAAATGGGGGTAAATAGTGGGGGGGGGGGGGAAAGAAACAGGTGATAGGGTGAAAGGGAACATATCAAGATAGGACTGTAAGTTAGATTTTTTTGGTTATTTATAATAGATAAATTATTATTTATGTTTTTTTTTAATTTATAGGGTAAATAATAATTTATCAGTGACTTCCTCGATTTATAAAGCCAAAATGGCATGGTTAAAAGAAAACATAATCAGTGCATACAAAAACGTAACAACATTAAATAAAATATAAAAATTCTACACACTGAACTAGTGCACAACCTCCATACGATTAAATGGGACCTATTGGATGACAAAATCACGAACTTTGTATCTATAGCTTCATTTAAAAAAGTGTGACATTGGAAAAAAAAACTTAAAAATTAGTGTTCTTCTAAAATCTATAATAATCATTCAGTTCCTTCACCACATAAATTCTACGATCGAGTACAGAATCTTTCGTCTGTAAAATTCTTATCAGAAGAGATGAATCTTTTGTCTAAAGGTTTAAAATATAACCTTCAATACACTAAAAAAAGTTTTACTAGCGCGATCAAAAACGTAGCACCTCAATAAAGTGGTGTTAAACAAAGAGATATTTTATTTAAAAAAACTAATTTATTTTATTGAACTTACAAGCCACGGCATTCTAAGGTTACTGTGCGCGCCTATTTGTGTTACTTGCGTAACTCTTACAACTATTCTCAATCTGGTAAAATGTCGCCTTTGTTATCCGCCGGATCCTAAAGAATAAGTATGCAAAATTTGAGTTAGTTCGAACTAACGGTGTAGATGTGTATAGGGAACAGACGTACAGACAGACAGACAGACTGATAGCCATTGAGTTTTATTGGTATAGAATACAAATTATTGTTTCTATTCTTATGTCATTCTTGCAATATAATGACTTTCATTGTCAATTGTAATGTTTGCTAATGAGCATGTATTTTGTTTCAGCTGTATTAAAATTTAACCCAAAATCTTCAGATGTACTCACTACTTGGTTAAGCAGAAGTTGTCAATCCTCAATGTTACTTGCCAGAAGTACCAACCGTATTATTTGCATAACACAGGTTGTTTAGAATCTTCCCAATTATCAAGTCCTGAAGTAACTTCATAAAGAACTTCAGTCGGGGCAAATTCCTTAAGGTTTATTCTGGTTCGGGTTCTTCATAGGGAAAACTTGAACTCGAAATTCTCTAGGTAGGACTGGTAACCACTAACCAAATCCTAGGTGACCCGCTATTGTCGATCTCCGGTCCAATATTCTGCATTTCCTGTTGACTATAACATTTAAAGGCCGATCGAAAATTTCAAGTACAAATTAAATATATTCGCAACTTTGCATTTGCCGCGACAAAAAACCGACAGCTCGTTCGAGTGCCCAAAAAAATCTATGGCTTACGGCAACTGTCATATTATACAGAGAACTCCGCGTTCATAGATAATTATTATAAAGCGCCCGACCAGAGTCTACCAAGGATTTCTGCCCGAACAACTTCGTTGAATATTTCTTCTAAATACACTTAGAAGACGAAATGCTTCTAATCGATCGAAAGGTCAACGACGTAATGAGAAAGCGGTGCGAGGAATGACAGGTAGGCCTGCTCAAATCTAAATCCCGTGATCCATATAGTCGTAATCACATCAAAAATTGGCAATACCCTTTTTGCAATTCTTTAATCACTGGTCTCTTTTACCTGCACTTCCTCACATATATACTTTTATTTTTTTATTTATGTAATAGATAAATACAAATGATTTTTTTTTACAAGAATTAAAACTAATAGATATTAATAATCAAATTATTATATATGTTATACCTCACCAAAAATAATCAAGGTTCTTGTGTGTGGTGAGGAATAATCACGTACAAAGGAAAAATTTATATCAATAAAACAAACATTTTGAATTACAAAAGAATTCCAGGTATGGAAATAAAAACAATTATTTTTATGTTGTATCTTTTTAATTTTCTGAGACGCGTTTCGTCTTATGAGGGCATTATCAATCTAAATATATTACATTCAACAACTTGTATTTATAATGGAAAGAGATTTTATATAATTTTAAGAATCAATTAAGGTTTTTGAATTTATGGATTTATGTCAAGTTGTAAATCAATCCTCATCCTTAAATGTATTACTTGTCATTAGTGTTTCAACAGAATTGTTTCTTAGAATCGTGCAGGAATACAAAAACCTTAATTAATTCTTAAAATTATATAGCATCTTTCTAATACTTTTAATATAATTATGCAATTTGTTGCATGTAAAATATTTAGATTAATAATACCCTCATAAGGCGAAACGCGTCTCAGAAAATTAAAAAGGTAGAGCTTAAAAAACAATTGATTTTATTTTCACATGTGTGATTATGGAATTTTACAAACTTACCTATGAAACAATAAATTTACAAAAGAATTCCTATGTAAAATTTTTTAAGTAGGTAGGTAAATAGTGTTATATATTAGTAGAATAATCTATGTTAACGTGCAATGAGAATTATAGACATACAAAAGATGAAAATTTTAGGTTGGAATGTAAGAGATGTGGCAATATTTATTGCATACCTACTCTTGAAGTGGGACATTAACTTGTACTTGAATTTATTGTAATTATCAATAATTTTTAATACTGTGGGTATAGATTATTAATGTTGAGTATACCTTTATATAGAAAACCATTTCGCAAATATGTGGTACTAAATTTAAGAATTATTATATTATTTTCGTATCTGCTCGAGTGACACAAATTATTAGTTTTCTTTTCTTTAAATATTTTTTATATCGAATATTTATTATAAATTATTGTTTTTTTTCCTTTTTTTTCTCTTTTTTCAATTTCTTTTCTTTAAATATTTGTTAAATCGAATATTTCTTATAAATTAAGTCTACTGTATTAACTTTAAAAATGTTAAATAAAGTTTCTGTTCTGAATCTTTGGTGTTTTTTCAAAATTATTTTAATAATTAGTCTTTGGATTATTCTTATGGGATTGAACATCAACAGAAATTAGCCTCAAAATTTAAAAAAGCTTATTATGGAAATATTTACTCGAATAATTATTCATTATTACTCACTTGCATTTTTTATTTATAATTTGCACTTTTTTCAGACAAATATTATTAAAAATTTATTTATAAATAAATTTATCTTAATCTGCACTTATAAATTATCAATTGGTAAAAACATGTAAAGAAAATGGATGTATATTTATTTAATATTGTATTTTACTTCAATGTGAGTTGTCGTTAAATAATTTTAGCGATGTCGATAAAACAATGTATCTATTATATTTAAGAATTTGGTCATTAGAAGAATATGTAATCCGGATTGCTTTAAAAATGGAATAAAAAATGTTAATCAATTAAAAAGAGACTACATATACGATCGAAAAATGTTCGTTAACTTATCAGACTGCCGCGCCGTGGCGAAATTGGATAACGCGCTATCCCCGGATATAGAATGGAGGTCCGTTGTTTCGAATCCCGGTTGCAGTTAAAATATTTTTTGTTAATTTGATTTTCTGTAGGTATATCTTTTCTAATTGATAAATAAAAATTTATTTAAAATTCACATAACTTCTTCTGAAATTGCAACTTCACAAAAATAATCTGTTTTCTTTAATATCATATACATTTATCAATAAATAATACCAACCTCTCGGAAAATGGGTGTGTACTATCTGACGGCCAACTCTATCACCGCGCGCGCTCATTGGTCAAATAAAATAGCGCGCGCTTCCGCGGCGTCTCGTTTCCTGTTACGCATTTCCGTCCATTTTCACGAAATTACTCCCACAGATTGCAGGAGAGCTAGAGGAAAGATGTTACACATCAACAACCCTGGGTGCAGAGTGGGTCCCCCTTTACTAGTCTCTTCGATCTCACTACCAAAATTATGAAAATAATGCCAGGAAGTTCCCGAGATGCGAAAACTTTAAATATCCGGGATCTGAGATTCTCGAGTCGTGGGTTTAATAGCATTACGTACATCCAGACACGAATCTTGCGCCGCGCTGAATTTTGATTAAATCTTGTTTGTAGAACGTAAAATAATTTATATTATATTAAGACAGATAAGGGGGCATTGTGTTTGTAAATGTGTAATGGCAGAGGCGATGTAGGTTTAAAGTGGCCCTATATATTCCTTATTAGGTAAGGGTGTGTCTATTATTCAAAGCGAGCATTTATATGGAAAGAAAATCCCGCGGGTGGGTTGCTCGCTTGTCAAATTTAATACGAAGACCTTTTTTATTTTTTCCAGCCGTCTTCCCGCACCGCCCGTAAAGTCGCTCTGTTTTGTTTTAACCTGAAATTTAGGTTTGGGGGAGGGATTAAAGAAAATTACATACAAAGTACGGGATGCGATATTTAAAAACGGTTTAACGCTTTTGTGGTTGTGGGATCATTTCCCGTGGAGGACTGTATTTAAAATTTTGCTGGCGTGACGCAACCCGATAGGATAGACAGTAGGGTAGGCCGAAATGAGAAGGGAATCTGGCTTGCACCTGGACATCCTACACATCGAGCTGGACGCCACTCTGGTCTTAGAAGTTTTAAAATAAAATGTATACATGCGGACTGCTTGTGGTCAAGTTTAGTAATGCACAGCCGCTTCTGCGCTCGGACAACAATAACCTTCTTAACTTCATAAGTACCCAGCACCCGATAAATATTAATAGAGATGATGGTCTCAGATTAAAAACATCTTGGTATCCGGCGCTTCAAAGTCAATCTCGTCGCAGACTCCGCAGAGATAGTGATCAGACAACAGATGAATCATACACACAACACAATACAACACATCATGACTTCGACATGCCACGTAACACATAAACACAGAAACATCCTGCTTTCGACACGGTATTGCAAACCGACACAACACCAACACTCACAAAAACACATCAGTCCTGATGATGGACCCTGCAATGGGATCCGAAACGTCGTCCCGAAAGGTCGTAACAACACGGCATAATACTCCAGTAACAGCTCTCCGAACAATTGAAATCAATGTATGTATTTTGTATTTAATTCATATTATGTATGTATTCTGGTATATATTTGCATATTGAGGCACCTACAGACAAATATCAATGTGATGTTTTGTGGGTCTGAGATGTAAAAATAAGAACAAATGATAAATAAATAAAATAAAAAATTAAAAAAGTAATAATTTATATTATAATGCTAATTAAATTAAATTTATATAATAACAATTATTTAAAGGAAATATTATATCTAACCCCTATATTTATCCTTAACTCCAAATTTAACTAACTACTAAATATTTTTTTAATATTCACTTATAAGTTGCTCAAATAAACCGACAATATAATTTTAATTCTATTACAATAATAGAACTGCCACAAGGTAATTTAATTTGCTATTTATATAATTCTCTGAGAATTAAGTCAGTTTACAAGCTTATAGCAACAATTCGAAAAGAAAATAAATATGCATGTATATTTATTTTCTATTAATTTAATCTAGAAAGAAGTCCTTATTAACTAAAGTTTTTATGATTCATACATGATACATAGTATAAATGTTAAAAATAATTTATATTTTAATGTTTTGTTGATATTGATTGTGGCATCAGAAGGATTAAATACGAATGGTAATCCGGCTCCAAGTCGTTTAACCATGTTATATTTGTATACAAATTTCACGGCCATTTAGAATCTGTTGGTAAGATTTGTGGGATATTCGGCCGGGATCTGGCAGACATGGGCTTATCAGCCCTAAGGATGGACCCTGAATGTAGTCAATCTTGTTGTGTGTAGGCAGCCAGTAAGGACAGCAAATAAATTAAGCAGAAATGCGGACTCATTATTTGATATTCGATTATGTTATATGTGGGGTATAAAAGCAAAGGCAGCCATATCCTAACGTTTTACATAAGATAGGTCAGAAATATTGAAAAAAAATGCATACTTTGATGTCGCCTTCTAAACTGTTGACACTTCATCTAAAGTGTAAAGAATATTCTCTATTCAAAATTGAATGAGGAAGCTGCGGGACACCCTGTATATCTAAAATATATTATTCAAATTGCTGCATGTGCGACACAAGCGGGAAAAGCCTCAGCTATACTGATAGTTGCTCGGAACCGTATTCACCACAGTATTCTTATAACACCCTCGTAGCGCAGTGGGTATGACACTGGCTTCCCTCACCGAGGGTTCCGGGTTCGATTCCCGGTGAGGTCACAAAAATTAAGAAGAAGAACACATTAAGCGTGCCTCGTGTCGAAAATCTCTTAAAAATCACCTCCGTGGACATAGGGTAATAGAACATTTGGTTATCCCATCGGCAACAGAGGATGACATCGTGAGCGGGGCGCTCGGGAGGCGCAAGTACTGGCCACCCGCGTTCTTCGCCCTTATTTCCTTGACCGCCCATTTATAAAGACATCCGAATAAGTATGTGTAAGCCATGCAAGCGAGGCGCATTGTTTCGTTGTGTTAGTGTTTATACCCGTAAACACCAACACAACGAAGCAATGTGCGTCGTACGCACGGCTTACACACACTAATTCGATTGTCTTTTTTAAATGGAAAGAGGTCTACCCACTGGCACGCGGGCTTACATTTTAAATTACTTGACCTAACACCACAAATCACTCTCTAAAATTGTTATTAATTACAATTATAGTTTGTCAGTTAACACGGTTTATTTGAGACATTACATTATGTACAATGTACACTTATCAGGCTCTCGGGGGGCGGTTTAGCTGCCACTCATTCATAATCCCAAAGCCTATCTCCTACGGGTCAATATTACCCGGTGAGTTAATTTGTTTTGTGTGAACTACGGAATAATTCACGAGGGATGTTTGCCTGGCGGTGCGCGCTGTTTGCATAGGGGTAGAAAAACATATTTAAACTTTATATTTACACCCTTTTATCGGGCACAACACGGGGTCCTAACTCAACACTTGTCATCCACCACCCCGCGAGGAGGCTGCGCAATGTTGACCCCGTTTTGTGCAAACGAAATCTGGTCTCGCGGAGATCCTCATCACGAGTAGTTGGCACTCGGAACAGCGAGGCCGCTCAAACAACGTTGTGACTAAAAATTTTAATAACTTTTGTGGTCTGAGGTAAACTTTTTTTTTCGAAATTTTCTTGTGTAACTTTGAAAGGTCATTTAAAAATATATGAATATAAAAAAAATTGCTAGCTTTCTTACTACTACTTATTTATATCGATGAGAAAATTTTCGATGCCAACACAATCATCTTCAGTAATGTTACAAATACAAAAACAGGGAGACATAATTGCTTGGTAAGACAAAATACAGAAAAAAATAGTCAAATGTCTCCCACAATTGAAGGATAGATAGGAAAGAATGTAATTAATATTGAAACGCCTCTATTACGTCTCCTCTTTTGCGCCTAGTAACCACGCCCACATATCCACCGGACTCTAATCTCCACGTTTGGTATTAGCAACATTTCTGAAGATCATACGTTAGCATCGAAAAAATTCTAATTGTTATAAAAAAAATAGTGGAAGTAAAAAAAGTCATAATTTTTTAATATAAAACCGTAATAATAGTTAAGGTTATTATTACGGTCGTTAGACATATTTAACTGTAAACGGCTATGAATATTTCATGTGCCCTGTCGGGTCCCCCCGACGTCGGCGATCATCTGAGAGAAAGTTTCCCTGTCCAGGGCAGTGCGGAACAGCTCTTCCACGCTTCTTATCCCGGTCCACTCTCGGATGTTTCGAAGCCAGGAATACCGCCTCCTTCCGACCCCTCTGCGACCCTCAATCTTCCCTTTCATGACGAGCTGAAGGATGGAGTATTTTTCGCCTCTCATTATATGACCAAAATATGACATTTTACGGAGCTTTACTATGTTGAGTAACTGTCTGTTTTTATTTGCTCTACGTAAAACTTCAACATTACTAGTCATGTCAGTTCAAGATATCCTTAACATTTTACGATGTATCCACATTTCGAACGCCTCTAGGCGATTTAGAGTAGTCACCTTCAGCGTCCATGCTTCAACACCGTAAAGTAGAACTGACCATACATAGCATTTGATCAATCTCTGTCTGAGCTTCAAGTTTAAGTCGTCATTACAGAGTAGACTTTTCATCTTATCAAAAGATGCACGGGCTGTCTCTATTCTGGATATTTTATACGAACCGTATTTTTTTCCGAGAAACGGAGGTACGGGGCGGACTCTGCGGGTACAGGTCGTTCTGATGACGACGTCGAATACGACTTCAACAAAACATCGAGAATCGTTTCTCGGAAAAACGTACGGTTCGTATAAAATATCCTTAACCATTTATTTTTATTATATATTTATTGAATAAGCATTTTGGCATTTTTTTATTAGTATGCGGGGTACAAAAGCAAAGGCAGCAATATCCAAAAAATTAAAAAAAATGTTCTGAATACAGTCTCCGAGGATTACTAATTTAAAATGAACCAAATTCTAGATTTTATGTATCTATCAAAATCATGTTTCCCATAAAGTCTCGAATTCAGAACATTAAAAATTAGTAACTCGATCTTCTGGTTTGTGTCTTCTGGGGTATTATGCCGTGTTAATACGACCTTTCTCGCCGACGTTTCGGTTCGGTTTCGACGATTCTGTGGGGCCGAGAAAATCTAAGAACATTCTTAGTGACTCGATGGCTGCAATCAATTTTTTTTTATTGCTGCCTTTGCTTTTATACCCCACATTTGTAGCACGATAAATTAATTAAAAAATGATCTAATCCTCAATGTCACTGGACGCGAATTCAATTGGAGCTCTGTTCTTTAACTCACATAATTTCGCAGTCGTCACTCGACATTATTCCCAAATATGTAGGTTGGTACTTCTTTATCGTCAATCGAAGGGGTTCGCTCCGTTCTAAGACATCGCCGAACTGTTAGACTTTGGAATATTTTGAGTATATTTAAATTTTAATTCAACTTAACCATGAAACAAGGCGTGCAGATTGAACACTGTCGTCGGAAAAAAAGTCGTCGCGTGTCGTGGCTGCGGGAGGAATTAATGAAAACGCTGGAATTTAATAACGGATTTATTAATTACTGATTAATTAATTAAACAAACGTACAAAGTCACTTAACACTATTTAACTTTACGCTATCATTTAAATTAAACTATTTCGTAAATTTATCACTCGTAAGTAGACACTTTATAATCTCTTTAACACTTTATTCACTATACACTACTCATCCATTCATCATCATAACATTCAATCCAATTTTCGCACGTATTAAAGTTCCAGTTTATTTCTCTACGTAAGAACTTTCCAGATTATTCTCTGTCGAATTAGTCGCGCTAAAAACAACCACCTTTACTCCCGCACGCGGTCCTATTTATATCTGACTAATGCTGATATCGAAACGTCTAGGCGTTCCTAGTGTTATATCCTAGGTTAACTTCCAAAAAAATGATAGATGTGGTAGCCTATCATGGGTGGAATTGGTGATCGTAACATTGTGTAAAATGATCGCTTAAGCCAGTTGAACTATAGGTCGTAAGCCCTATAAACGCCCAAGAAGACTTCAATACGTCCTTTCCCGTATAAAAAAGTTTCCCTGCATCTTGGCTATTTTGAGTTAGTTTTCCATTTCGGTTACGCATAAAATTTATATATTATTGACAGAATTAGTGTTGATAGTGGTCACCAATGTGGAGTATAAGGAAGAAATCGGCGGCCCTCAGAGCCCAGTGGGCGTAACACTGGATCCCGGGTTCGATTCTGGGTGAGGTCACAACTAATCTATGTGATTTACTCTAGCCTGGGTGTTTTATGATGTCTCGCTTCTGTAATTGAGCCTCTTGGCCTGTTGAAGCGATAAAAAGTCCGACTCACACCAAAATGCACGCGAGAAAGGTGCTTCTCAGTCACGGCGGGGTACTTCCCGAGAATGGAAATGACGTGGCTATTTTTTATTTTTTTTAGAAATTTTCAATTAATATTTCATTAAGATAAATTATAAAAGTCTCTTTTAGATTTTAGAAGAAGAATTATAGAAGATTTTAGAAGAAGAATTATAGAAGAAGAAGAGGAAGAAGAAGAAGTATTGAAATTTATATGAGATATGGGTATGAGTTAGTTTAAATGATCATTTTACACAATGCAACAATTCCACCGTAAGAACCTCACACATTAAAATTTTTTTAAAGTTGTATATAGTACGTTCTTAATCAGTTTCTTTCATATATTCGAATGAGAAATATTTCCGATGACATAGTATACCTAAATAGATTTCGCAGTTGGCTATGATAGCAACATAATTTAAAATTCCTTGGCCACCCTATAAAGACTTCTCTAGACACGTTTCCCATGTAAATAGCTTCTTCTTTGTGAGACTTGTGATTTATTTTAATTAATATATAACCCTTTATGGACGATATCCAGTACTTGTATTTTCAGAACAAATAAACAAAAAATTGTTTTAAGTAATAAGTGCCAGTAAAAAATGTTAATAACCTCTTTGTTAAAATTCACTCAATTTCTGCCTAAATAGTATTGTTATTATTAAATAAAAAAAATGTTAAAGCAGGAATACATATTTATATTTTATTTTATGAAATAAGAAGAAAGCTCGACCTTGCTTTGGTTCAAGTCCCCTTAGACCCCATCCCTCGACCGGAACAGGATCCTGGGCGGGAAGTCACGTGGATGGCGATGACAAAGGGAAGACCTCATGCGAGACTTCGCGACAGGAAGGGCCGTGACAGGCGAGCCAGGTCTGGGCTCGACAGAGCAAACACGACCCTTGTTGATAATCGCATTCAAATGTCTTTGAGATCAAGAAAATTCCGGAGAAAATATTAACAATATAGGTAAACAAAACAGCAATGCCACTACGCAGAGAGCTTACTGGAAGTATTAAATTCTATTTTTGTAGATTTTCCTGGATAAATTGAATCGACGACTCTGCACATATAATTATCCAGCAGTAGATGAAACAGTGACGTAACGCCACAAAAAATTTTAACAACACCCGACTATAACACGTTATCAGCACACACTACATTAAGACATACATACCCTGCTTTCGACACGGTACTGCAAGCCAGTGCTTTACCAAACACAAACTTAGATGCATCCTGACTTCGGCCCGGTATTGCAAGACAATATTTGCCCTACACATAACACATGCTCATCACCTCAGCCAGAGAGAAAAGAAACATCAAGAAACTTCAAGTAATGCAAAACAGGACAATGAGAATCATATTAAAAAATAAAATACACCAGAATTGAAGAAATGAGAAGAGCACTCAATTGGATGGAAATTAAAAATATTCTTATTTATAACGTTCTCATATTCAATAACAAAATGCCAAAATATTTTTTGAACAAAATTATTGTAGGTAATAATGTAATGCATATAACACCAGAAATAGAAATAGTATAAGATTACCATATAAAAAAAAAGTATATACACAGAATTTTCTAATGTACAGAGGTATAAAAATAGATGATGCGATGCCAGAAAACATGATGAATATAAATAAGATAAATGAATTTAAAAACAAATGCTATAATTACTGTAAAAATAGTATAGAATTGTAGAGCAAGACATGTATTATTTATTACATTCTAGATTGTACCAGAGATTAGATCATATTATAAGATGTCCGTAGATGTGAATGTAAAGTGTAAAATACTAGTTAATATACAGGGTGTAATATTAACTAATTTAAGAAATAAACAAAATAAAAAATGTGAAGTCACGTATACACGGCAGAATATTTTCGAAAATTATTCACATTGGATTGTCAACGGCCATGAAAACCTGAGAACATTTTTAAATTAACAAATATTTTAAAATTTCCGAGTACAAATTTTGTTAACATAAGTAGTGGACCAATGGAAAGCTTAACATACACAGACAAAGGCGCGTCTCGATTCATAAACGCGCTGCCCATCGAGGAAACCGCCCCTCGACAGCCTTTCCCGAAAGCCTTTGACGTAGAAGGCTTCCTCATTATACAGGCTATTAAATATTCTTTATGGGGCGAATGCGCAAGGCTGCCCAGCAGCGGAAATACGATCTTCACAACTTGACGGCCTGTTTATCAGCTTTTCTCGCCGAAGAGTACGTGTTGGTACAGCCCGCGCTCGCGAGAGCCATTGTTTGGGCTCGCCCCTCCGGCGGCACCTGCCGCTGTTACTGGGGCAAATTAATTTTGGTTCAAATATACACCTTTTGGATATGTTTACATACGCCAATAGGGGAAGGAGTTCGTACATTTTTACATGGAAGGGTTTCTGACTTATTGCAATTACAATAGTTTAACTAAAATAGATTTTAAAATAATTAAGTTAGCAATATTTTTATATGTAGGTGAATTCTGAGAGCATAGTTACTGGATTTTTTCCCCAAAGGGATGGTTAATAAATTGAGCTAAATTATAGAAGTCACACGGAGACAAAACTATTTATATGAAGTATTTTTAAAGGATGCCCTAGGACTTGCGACCTGTATGAGCTAGCTTAAAACCAAATTCCATCCTAAGAACATCCACACTTTATCAAAATTTTGAAACTTCTATATACAGGGTTATTTGGAAAACATTAATAACCTTACAGGACTATATTTCTGCCTTGATTATGAGTCGAAAATGTTCAAGCTATTATGACCTAATATCGATAGTGGAGATATGCGACATCAAACTTGCATTTTTTAGGGCCGGTCTTATAAACGAAAGACCAAATTTCCGTTAGTCAATCGACAATATACTAACGGATGGCCGTTCGTTTATAAATGTTACCGATGCTCGTCTTTTAAAACTTTTTTTACCGTCCGTAAGTATCGCAATATCGCACTGCTCTTGTCTATGATTTTAGAGCTGTCAAAGGCGAATTATATCTCTTTTCTATCTAAAATTTCTCGCTCGCATCAGATTTTTGGGATACTTCCCACAACACTACATTGGTAATAGCCTTTAAAACCCCAACTTAGTCTGAGCAGCTAATACTATTGATCCTAGAGCATAGAATCTCGAGGCAACAAGCAATTTTGTAGTTGGTGATAATGTCAGATTTGCGCGTTTTTACATTGTTCCCAATATCTTCTAGAAGCTCATATAAGCTCTTGAGCAGACCTTTTTGACAAGCGAAAGCGGTAGATAAAATCTGCGTCATCTAAAATATTAAAATAATCCACTCGTATATTGAACATTCTTTGTCGTCGAGTTTGTTCTTTATCCGACGAACTTGAATACAATAATAGCTCGACATCGTTATGTGAAAACATTTTTCCTTGAAAATGTAGCAACAGTCAGCACGGATACATATTAAACAAACAGCATTAAACGCAAATTGACAGCGGACCTAACCTTAAAAAATAATACGTCAATCTGTCATACTTCTGTCAGTTTCAACTAACGGACGGTAAACTGGTGGTTCGACTGTCGGTATCGGCCATCGGTAAAATTTTACTAAAATTTGATTAACGGATTGTTATAAGACGAAAAAAGTGACGTTTGTATCAAATTTCAGTTTATTTAGTCTGAAATTTAACTAACGGACGTTTATAAGACCGGCCCTTATTCAATATTTCTGACTTATTTTTTGTAAAGCGTTGGATTATAATTACAGTAACTTATATCGAATATGAAAAATTCATTTCCTTTAATAAAAGTCAAATAAAATAATAAAAACCTTTGAATTCCAATTGGGAAACATTCCGAGTGGAAATTTTTCAGGGTTTTTATAATTTTATATAACTTGTATTGAAACATCTAAATTTATATTTTGTTAAACTGATTTAAGTCTATGGTCACCGTATCGTGATCTCGCAATCACCGCATCTACTCGTATATTAAACAAAGAAACGACCACTCCGCGTGACTGCCAGTATGGTACTGAAGTGGCCAATGGAGTAGCTTTAAAAAAGGAATACCACTACGCAATTTACATGTTACAGAGGATATCACTCACACTAATGCAAGTGACTTTCATAAAGTGAACGGTCCCTACCTACTTAGAATAAATAAAAAAAGAACATAAAAATAATTTTGAAAATCACATATTTATTTATTATCATTATATAGTTTGGTGTCTGAGGAAGAGTGAGGAAGCGCTATGCGTGGAGCTGCGAACGCCCTGTGGCCGTTGGGCGTATTCATGTGTTTTTCGCCGATACAGACTGTTTTAGTACATTCTCGGATGACGTGGTGAACCACGCGGTCCGTAATAATAAGGGAGGGGCGGGAGCCCTCCACACTCTCAAATATTAATTACAATTTTCATCTTAATATGTACAGAAATTTCCTGATGATCCTTCGACAAACAACTCCGTAATCCCTCGTAAGAAATTCATGAGGCTCCTTCCAGTAACTAACCGGGACACTTCCGGCTGTCCGGACCCTCGCCATGAAGGACGTCGACCACAAACGTGCACATAACACGCTTTACGGAGGACATAACGTCTCCTGGATATTTCTTCATCACTCTGGCTCAGTACAAAGGCGAAATTTTGATATACAGAGGAGTCAAAGGATTTCGCACTTTTGAAAATTCATATAAAAAAATTCAAGTTGATTCAATAATGGAATTGAAAATGAAAAATTCAATAATCAACTTTTGTCACTGAAATAACAAAATTGGGATAATCATTTTGTTTATTAGGGGAAGCAAATTTAGGATTGGAGACGTATTGTGGAATGTGATGTTGTTCAGAAATGTTTTCTCAGAATTTATTTCTCAAGGATTTCGACAGTATACAAACATTATGACTAACTAACCATAGACCTCGGTCTAGTTAAGGAAACGGTAAATATCTTTTACATAACACTCAAAACAATAATGTAAATTACTTAAAAATTATACATATGAAATGTATAACTATATAATTCTGTACTCACTGTATACGCTTAAATTAATAAATGTCGAAAGAATGATTGCTTTCAGTTATGTGGTTATAGAATTCCGAGAAGTTGTTATTCTTAACCACCGGCGATGTTCCTTTATTCTTGTATTCAGGATTCGTGCGGCTTGGCCAATGTATTTGCTTTCACAATCTCCACAACTTGTTACGTATAGTCCACTATTTTGTAATAAACAACTTTTAGTTTTAGAATTTGAG
The DNA here is from genome assembly GCA_016648135.1 of Agrypnia vestita. Taxonomy (NCBI): domain Eukaryota; kingdom Metazoa; phylum Arthropoda; class Insecta; order Trichoptera; family Phryganeidae; genus Agrypnia; species Agrypnia vestita. Next base: position 51,818 of record JADDOH010004176.1, read on the forward strand.
AAATAATTACCCGACGCTGTGTAAAACGCGGGTTTTAAATGTGCAGGAAAATTTTGTTTGTAGTATAATTGGAAACTGTGCCATCCAGTAAGACTGTTTCTCTCAAAAAAAATGACAAATATAACTAACTCATTATGTGTGTATTACAATTTTTAATGAGGTGTTCATTTAAATAATTATGTTGCACCAAAAAAAAACTGCCTTGGCAATCAATATTATCGATATTATCACGACGGTCTGAAAACAAAGATTCATTGAACTCGGTCCACACGAACTTAGAATCAACTACACTATTCTCTATGAAACCATAATCACTAGAAATTTGGAAAAACCAATCAAACATTCTCAATGTATCGCGAACAAACACCAAGCGCGCGTGGGCAAAGTTGTTTTTGACAAAAAGACAACAGAAAGATAGGCAAACCCGTGCGAATTTACTAGAGCAAAAACCAGCGACAGACATACGCGTGGGTAGCGAAGATTCTAGTGATAATTAGCGCTAATTACGAAATCTAGTGTGAAATAAAAAACGGTACTTTGATTAAATTCGTGTTCATTAAATTTTTATTATTTTCCAGCCTTTATTTTTATTTTTTTTATTATTTATTAGAGACACTAACATGATAATAGGTACATGATACTCTGATAATAATACATTATTAGTGAAGACCATGCCCATTATCCCAATTACAAGTGTCTTCGGCACGCTCTAGTAACATGTATTTTTGCATTTAAGTATATTTTACATGTACCTACATTTATGTGTATTGTATATTGTGTTTGAATGAAGTGCGATTAGTATTTAATAAATAATTGATTTAATGGATCTATAGGTTCAGGTCATCGTTTAGAAAATGGATGTTGTGTATGTGTGAGTTCTTGAACGATGATAAGGTATCTGCAAGAATATCAGCATCAATGTTAGGGTCAGCATAATACATATTATATGTGCGATACAACCCTGTGATGGGAGAAAAGTAACCAACATTATTAGTGTGCTGGCTTATTCTAAAGAACTCCGGGTTTCTTATACGGGGTTTAACATGCAAATTTATGTCAGATAGAGAAAGAGAATCAATAGCTCCGCTGAGAATCTCGTGTAGCACAACGAGATCGGATATTTTCCGTCAGGACTCAAGTTTGTGCATCTTGAATAAGATAGGTCGATCTTCGTAGCTGTGAAGGTTATTGTGTTGACCAGCTTTGTATGACAAAATACGTAGAAACTTTTTCTGCACTCTCTCAATTCTCGTAACATGTGTTGTGTAATATGGTGACCAAATAACTGACGAATATTCCAATATACTTCGTACTAGTGATGTACAGAGAATTTTTAGACTTGGAGGATTTTTAAAGTTGTGAGTAATTGTGGTGATAAATCCCAACGTAGTATATGCCTTGTTTGTGATATTATAAAAGTGGTTTCTAAAAGTGAGTTTAGAATCTAGCATGACGGCCAGGTCCCTTATTGAATCGACTTTAGCGAGTGGAACGTCATCCAGTTTATAAACAAATTCTATTTTTAAAATATTTTTAGTGAAACTAATACATAAAAATTTCTTAGCATTTCATTTTCTTCCCACAGCCACTTTCCCATAACAATATGATTTTGCTGATTTGGCAAGTATTAATTTGTCTATGACGTAAAAAGTTGTTCTTTTCGTCTCCATATGTAAGTATTATACATAGAGACTGCCAGTTAAATTCTATTAATAATATTTTTTTGTTTATATGTTATTCTTTCCAAATCTGAAATTGTGATTGTTAAAATGTATTTCTTTTTGTAATTTTTTGCAACTTGAAAAGGTCATTTTTTGTTTAGTTGGCCAGATAGATCTAAAGCGAGCGTGGATGCTGCGAAAGGTCGAAAGTGAGTAGGCACATGTAGGCCTTTTTTTTGAAAATACACACGTCGCATCATACATTTGTGATGCTGCGGCTATAAATGCCTTAGAATTCTCGTGAGACTTCGATTCGAATACATTTATCTCTTATTATTGCTATCTCAAACCAATAGTTATTTTTTATTTATTTCTATTTAATTATAATTATAAGATTTTGTTACATTTGTACCCAGTGGCGTGCAGCGCATACAAGCAAAAAAGCTGTGCATTAGTAAATATTCTGAGAAACAAATATTAATTAAATAATCCTTATCTTAAGAAAAAGTTGATTTAAAATTCTAGCCGTAATTCGTCCTACGGCTAGAAGTTTTATTTCCGACTTTTCTGCGCTTAACTTCATGTCAATTCTTCATTTATTTCGCCAACCAATTTGTTCCACAGATATAGTCAAGTCGAGAAAAAAACCGTGCATTTTTAATGCTGCGAGTTTTGTGTAGTAGCGTCCTTCTTCGAAAGGTCCTATGCCAGGCGCACGTCATGCAGAAATGTTATTTTTTACAAATTCCACACAAAACTTTCGGTGTAAATTTTATGTCTTTTCTGTGGTATATGTAAATACGAATACGACTAATATCATCTGTCATCTGTCATATCTTATCATATATCATATATCAAAATGTTTGATTTATTTTTGTGAAAAGAAACATATATCTGAAATTAGTATTGTTCCCGATTTAATTATATATAAATTGTCTTCGAAATATATTGGAATTTTTCGCTGTATTAGCTATACCTATATAAAGTATTTATTTATTTAGGTAATATTGTTTACAATACTTCTTTTATAGTGCAGTTATTTTTGTGGATTGAAGCTACTCAAAATAGTTCATTATATATAGTTGAAATTTTTTTTTAAATCTATATACCCTTATTGGTGTATGCGTATATATATATATATATATATATATTTTTTTTTTTCTAATATAGGTATATAGTCGGTAACAGCACAACCCAAGTTTATACCCACTGCACGCCACTGTTTGTACAACTTCAAAAACTAAAATTAATAATTTAGCTACATTAAGTGTTATCAATTATATTTATCATGTCCTTAGACATCGTATTAATATATTATTATATATTTTTAACCAATATTCAAATACCAATTATCACAATCACGCCAAGGAAGTATAACTTCTAGCGCGTGCACGTTAGTACACGCTTCTCCATTTTATTTTTTGTATATTAACTATTTTTCTTACATTATATAATTTGATTCAACCAAGAACTAGAAAACTATAAATTTATTAATTTTTAAAAAAAATTTTAAATAGGTAATTAGGAAATATAAATAAATACTTTTACTTACGTAATTTTTTTTATTTACTTTACTTTACTTTTATTTAAATTACTTTACAATGTAAAGTATCAGTATATCAAATTTCTAATAAAAAAGCACATATCACGAAATTTCTTAGTT